>JALPQI010009234.1:0-52060 GCA_025490895.1 Thaumatotibia leucotreta
GAAATCAGCGTTTTATGGAGATTATGACACGTATATAATACCTGGATTTAACGGGATCGCTACACTCGGCGGAACACGCCAATACGACAGTTACAATCTGGAAGTTTGTAAGTATGACGCGGCGGGCATCATGGAGAGATGCGGGTCGCTGGTTCCCGGGCTGCGCCAAGCCGAGGTGCTGGGGCACCGCGTAGGGCTGCGGCCGCACCGCGCGCCCGTGCGGGTGGAGGGCGGAGGCCGTGGGCGGCGTGAGGGTCGTCCACTGCTACGGTCACGGCGGATACGGAGTGATGACAGCCCCGGGAACGGCCATGCACGCGGTTCGAATCGCACTCGACACGCTCAGAAGCAGCAGTTTCAAAAATAAGCTTTAATTTGAAGTAGTCGTTATGGTATTCAATTATTAATATATCTAATTCATGTCAAGGCCAATGCGATGCGGGTAAGACAGTCTATCAGAAAAGTTCGTCTACCAATTGATTTCCACCCCTAAACTCAATAATATAAGACGCATTTGACGGACATTCCTTACAAATAGGTAAAATATGCTGGACTTACCCACATTGACTTCATATATAACCAACGCTGGAGGTTGGATAGGGACCTTAAAAATGTGGAACAAGAATCAATATTTTGTAATAAACTAAAGAGACTCGTTCTAGAATACATGTACAATTGAAGATGCATAATAATTTATTTTAAGTAGACAAATAGACATCTACTAATCTAACCTACTTATTATGGACGTATTTCAATGTCCTTGAATTATATTAACCGAATTAGTACTAACCGACTAAACCGACAGCCAATGCCATTTCAATTTCAATCAGAGTATCAAGATCAACGATATTATACTCTAATTAGATAGTCAATACTATTAGAATAAGGGCTCATGCATAAATGATGTGAGGTTTTTTTGGCTACTTTTTGACCCCCCCCTCCCCCATGGTGATGTTTGGTGAGTTTGGCTACCCCCCCCCCCCCTAGAAGTCTCACGTGTATTTTACTCATTCAACTTTTCACGTTAAGCTAGCCGAAATTCACAATATTTCTTAGTTTGTTCATCGTAGAAAAATACACGTGAGGTCTCCTTGTACCCCCCCCCCTCCCCTACCGTGATCTTTCGTGATGTTTTCTTGGACCCCCTCCCCCCCTATAGGACCTCGCGTGATTTATGCACAAGCCCTAACCAATATGACCATAGAGTAAAACAAATCATAGAGTGCTCAAGTCATACATGACTAACATGACCAAACATCGGATTCCGTGGGCCGAAACATCTTGACAGCTAGGGACTTCCTATATCGATATACTCATTTATCGATACCTTGTTCTAAATCACAAAGGTTTGCTTATAAAATATTTATTTATTAAAAGAGTATTACCTATATAATGAAATAGCAGCTAAATTTTCTTCTTCTTTTTTGAAAATGTATTCGTCACAATTTTTTTTCATGACTGTCCGATCTATTATTGTTAAAGTAAACCACCAGAATTTTATCCATATTTTCGGGTGTTGAGCGTTTCCGTCTTGGCTGAAAAATCCATTTCAGGTGTCTAGAAGACTTCAATTTCTGTGGAGGTTACAGGAGCATAACAAAATTTCATAAAGTGATAAATAGTTACAAAAAACACACAATGTTGGGGGCGGTCACTAGTACATAGAACTAGTATCGAAAAACGAGTTTATCGATATAGGAAATCCCTAGCTGTCAAAAAGTTTCGCCCTACGGAATACGATGTCTGAACATGACTAAAATAAATGGTATTAAATGGTATCGATAATTAAATACACTTGTCGATTCGCTCGCACCAATATGCGAGTACGAGCGGGATAGATATAAAGTAAATACGCGTTAAAAACCCGGCGGCAACTCATGGTAAGCACACTGTAATAAAGTAGTTTTTCATCTCTGAATCTCCATGGCAGCGCGAGGTGCCCTCCAATCTCCATGGCATTATGTGAAGCGGCATTATAAATAATTATGTACTCACCGTTAAGGGCATACCTACATGCGAGTATTGTACCGATACACTGTTTACTTATGTTTGCAGCATAAGGTCTAAAATTGTACTTACACATATAATATTGTATATAAATTTATATATATATATCTATGCCCCTGGACATATCTAGTTAAAATTTTATTGTTGGTCTTCCAAACTTCAGCAGTCAGCATCGCTCACGGGTGTGTCCAAAACAGCAGTAATAAATCCATGTGTTATTCTTAGAGATTAATATACCGACGGTTATCTTATCATGTACAACGCTGTAATCCAATATAATTGTATAAAGATGCAGCGTTATCCATGATAATCGTCGATAGGTCTACTAAGTATAAGTATGAATTTGTCAACACAGAATAAGTTATATGAGTATCCTATTGTTTGACACACTTTTCGGCTTGCGATTTAGTTGAAATTAAGCAGATATATCGATGTTACTTAAGGTGACATTGCATTGTTATTGTTAAACTTCATGCTGGACGATGATGTGTTGGTATTGCATAACTCTATTATAAATACTACTACTACATTAGTTCGTTTGTATTTTTTCAAAAATAAATAAATATTAATCAGATTAACCCTAACTAAGCAACACTTGTATGAGCTGTATGTAGTTGTCATGGCGACCTAGGCGACTTTACCATAACCTTTTTATAGAATTTGCGAACAAAATGTTCAATGTGATTACTGATTAGTTTCCAATGTACAGCCACCATCAGATATATCGTAGCGTCCGGAGCGCTCAAAAATATCTGAACACGCCTCTATCGTTATGGCAATAAAGGCGTGTTTAGATATTTTTGAACTGTACGTCATTGAAAACTGCTAAATCTTTGTGCAATAGGCTACTTGACTCATATCAAATTTAGTGCAAAAAATTATTATTTTCTGTAGTATTTATTGAAAAGATCAATATTTTTCGATTACGGTGTGTTTGATGGGTAGGTACATATTTTTTATTGAAAAATTTGTTTTATTTTTATTTTATTTCGTACTCTGAAAACGGTGTCTGCCATGATGTGACGTCATAGGATCTTAAACTAACTTCACGTCGAATCTTATACGAGTGAAATTCGCCATGGACATGTAGGCATGTAGCTTTGCTGTGACATTGACATAACATAATTAAGTGCCATGTCAAATGTTTGTTTTCGGTTTGAGTGACGTCACACCACAGATAACCTAAGCATTAACTTGGCTAGTATCGTTTACGCGCGGTAACAAAAGTTTAAATTTTAAGTTATTATTTTGCGGTTTTCTAGCCACTCAATTGCTTTTGGTAACTCTGGTTACCAGCTGTCACTCTTATTTTACATAGGAATAAAGCTTAACCAAAATTTCAAAGCATATGAGTGGCTAGGTCGTGAAAAAATATATTTATATTTTTTTTCCGTTAATCAGATATTGATTAATAATATAAGACAAACTTTAAAAATGGGTCAAGTAGCCTATTGAATCAATAGATTATACTAGACCATGAAAACAATAAAATAGTGCTGGATTGATTGATTGTGTTTGCTTGTTTCCATTGAACGGATTGTTTACATTGTTCGCAACTCGCAACACAACTGAAAAGCAACCATATCTACTAATACTTTTATAAACCCATAACTCAGTAGTAAATGTATCACATAACACCAATATAATGCTCTTACCCAGATTTGAACCCGAGCTTGGTAGGCAGGGTCGCTATCAACTAAGCTGCAGAAGCTGTTATCCGTTTGTGAACGAAACATGGCGTAAAAGGTGGATATTTTAAGTAACTTTAATGTGTTATGCTTATGAATAACGTAGATTTTATTTAAGTATCTCAAAGCTCGGTGCTTAGATTAGAGTACTGACAGTATGTACCTATAGGAACGCGAGGGCGAGGCTGGCTTAACCTCAGATAAGGTTTCGGAGCAATTATTGTCTTCAAAATGAGTTAGGACCTTTATCCTAGCGGCTTTTAATTAGTTCTTGTCAAAATCCGCGGCCAGCAATCTAAAATTACCACCATTATTTGAGGCTTATTTGCAAAAGTGCTTTTTCTATTTAACATAGGTAGTATGTAATACATATTTTTGAACAAAAATGTTCAAAAATATGTCCCAGTGCACTCAAATTCTGTGTAATAAGAACGTCGTAACATATTTTATGGGCGGATTCTTTCGATACTTATTTTTGCACTTGACTGCACAAAAATAGTCTACTGTTATACCATTCAACGACAAAGTATGTACAATTTACAAAAAGTCCGACAGTAGATTGTTTAGTGGACAAAAAGTAAATAAATCGAGGGTGTCGCATGAGCGAGACAAATCGGCGTCGTCTGGTGTGGACTGGAGGGAGCGTCATTTGCTCTACTTTATTCCACATTGTTCACTTCACTACCAGGGTCGCGTTTTATAAAGTTACAATTTACAATTTCGCTGTTTGCCTCTCTTTCTAGCCAATATGTGCGTGCGTTAGAGAGGCAAACAGCGAAATTGTAAATTGTAACTTTATAAAACGCGACCCGGATTTAAATCAATCGGCGCAAAAGGTCAATGTGGGGATTCGCAATATTAACATTGGAATTGCTTCGAAGTTTAATGTTTTGTTTGGAGTAAGTCCATCATATTACTGCCGTACTAACTAAAAAGGACGCATCTCCCACAGAACTACTATAAGAGATGCGTCTTTTTTACTTAGCACGGCATTATAGATATACCATTTCGATGACTTAAACATTGAAAGTACACAATCTGTAAAGAAACGTTCTTTTGAATCTCAAGCAACTGCCTATTTCACTTGACACGTAAGACTTATCTTTTGTGTTTGCCAGTAGCCGTACCATGAGTTTGCGCGGAGTTATTAACGCGTTTCCTTTCTATCCGGCTCGCTCGCTACCCAATGATATAATAAGTAAAGATATGTTACACCAGCTCAAAAATTGAAGCGCTCAGATTGCGATAATTCTAACAATCGCTCTTAGTCCTACCCAGACCACCGAGAGGTGTGTACCACTGCCGAATTCTCGCAAAACACATGAACTGCGCCCTAAAATGTCATTTCATGTTATACAATAGTGAAAACCACAAAATAAAATGCAAAAATGCCCTTAGCATCACACATCATGCGCAATTAAACTGAATTATATATTTTTTGTATTTTATTATTTATTGAAAATAAATAGGACGCCATTTTGACTTTTTTGACTGACTTAGAGAAAAAGCCAAGCTTATGCTGTTTAAAATCGAGAGTAACAAAGACAAAACAATGTTTATCAATACAAGAATGCACGCGCGATTGTCAAATGCTAGTTGTCTCTTTTTTATTTATTAAATACGAGTGTATGTATTTTGCCATCTCTTTTACGCATTTTGAAGTATGAAGATATATGTCAACTGTCAATAAATTGTAGGTGTGTGATGTGAAGTATTTATTTCGCTCATTTTGTTAGAGTATAACGTATCTTTACTTATATATCATTGAGTGGTAGCTCATGGTAGGGCTACTGTTCCTTTGGCTTAGCAGCACGTGTCTCGAGTACACAATATCCGTTTTGGAGACATTCAGGATAATATTGTCTTACCTCTGTTTATCTTTGTTTATTTCGTGTACACTACTAATTCCTGGAATAAATGGACTTTGTTTGTGCGATTTTTTATTATGTGGACACCGTATTATGTGGTCAAACATGTGGTATATTTGACCTTTACAATCTTGTATGTATACCACATATTATACCTATTGATACCTACGGAAAAATTGCTAATACCTACCTAACAGTAATATTTACGTTACCACCTTATGTTTTAACTTAGGTTGTGTAAGTATAGGTAGTGTCTTAGGGCCTTAGGTCGGTACAATTTTTTTATCAATGGTCATCCTTATTTATATTTTCTTTTTTTGAAAAATTTGATTTGTTATCTTTGGAACAGTCCAATCTAAAAATATGAGTTAAGTAAAAGAATTTTGAAAATTGCATGGGAAGTGAAAAATCAACACTAACAGAATGTAAATCGCGCAAGCGATACTGGGTTAGACTAGGTTCACAAGTGTTCGCGCGTCGCGCGTAATGTAAAAAACCGGCCGATTATATTCGAAATAGTTTTATTTTAAAGTACTCTATTCATGATTTTTTATTTTTTTATTTTTAGACTAGTAGAGGGACACATTTTTTTTTCTTCTGGAGCGATTATTTCCGAAAATATAGACTAGAAAAAAAATTTATTTTGAGACCCTTATTCTTTTAAGAGGCCTACAGTATACTGGGGTTACTTTGAACTTTGGGGTTACATTGATAAAAACTTCTTTTATTTTTTAATCGCGAATATCTCTCGTTACCAAACGCATCCGTATATATTTTTTTTAGTGTGGCAAGAACGATAGTTGTCCTTATTAATTGTTTAGACACACATTAAGTCAGTACGGCCGTTAAAATAGCAAATTACGTATTTATATTTAAGCATACTTTTTGCTTTTTTTTGTGTAAAATAACTTCTAAACTATCAATAAGGGTAGTGAGGTAAACGGTTCTTAATCACAATTAACTTGTCACAAGTGTGTTTAGGTATACAAATATAACGTTTTTGGGGGTCTTCGATTCAAACTAAGTACTTATAACAATTGTTTTTATTCAATGGGGTGACTTTGATCACCTACATGGGGTCACATTAGTCAGAATCTTACGTATAGTTGGTAATGGTATGTCTATCCATTTGACTGTTTATTTTATAAGAAGATTGTTCTCTCTTCAATCTTTGATTTTTGTTTTTAATAAAGTTGAATACTGAAGTTTTTTATTATATTTCGGAGTTACTTTGATCACAAATATATGATCAAAATGACCCCAAAACGACGTAAATTGTTGTAACTTTTGATACTGCGAATGGATTTATTTATTTCCTTAGGAGAAAGTACCTACTCCTGTAAGCGTTTACATTCAGTTACCTCCTGAGTCTCAAGATACAGGCTCAGCCTAGTTTGAGACTCCTGGGATATCTTTGTGATTATTGTTAATTCGTTAATAATTATTCAATAAATTATTCTTATTCTTATTCTTAAAAAACATAAGGTAATATGTTCAAAACATAAGGTATCCAATTAATCCCAATGTCAGTTTAACTTTGATCAAACGTTTTATTTTTCTATCTTCATACATTTTAAAAGTAGCGATTCAAATTTTTTTACCGGGAAAGATAACGAAAAGTTGATGTTACTATTTTATTTTTGGAATTTTTTACGTCTAATTTTAGAAGATATTGAAATTTAAACTTTAAAATTGATCAATTTAAGGTATTCAATGATAACCCACACTATAGGATTACATCAAATAAAAAAAAACATCACCACTTCACCAGTTGGGGAGGTACCCGATTTCTTTTTCTAGTTTTTATTGTACCACTTTGTTGGCATAATTAATATGTACATATACCTGTCTGTACCAAATTGCAGATTTCTAGTATAAACGGCCACATAGCTATGCTGCGGACAGACGGACATGGCGAAACTATAAGGGTTCCATTTTTGCCATTTTCGTAGCCAAAATGGCAAGCATCTCTAAAAAGGAAAGCACGCGGGTTACGTACATAAATAATGAGAGTTTTTGATACTTTTTATGCTACTATGGGGCGGTGAGCGGTGAGATGGCAGCACTGTGGCATAAGGTTCAACGAAAAGGCAAAATAAATACACGATTTTACCATTACTATGCAAATATTGTTTTCCAAAATAAATAAATAAACAGTTTACAAGTGTATTCCCATGAAATTAACAAAGTTCTAGTACTTACTTAGTTCTTTAGAACTAGGGATAGTAGGGATTTTGCACACCTGTTTTAGAGTTCAAACTTCAGTTCGGCGACCGGTTTCTACTTAGTCGTAATCCATTAAAAAATCAATAAACTACTAAATATAATCATCATCATTATCTAAGCCATAGGACGTCCACTGCTGAACATAGGCCTCCCCTCTGGATCTCCACATGTACCGGTTAGATGCGACCTGCACCCAGCGTGTCCCGGCGGCCTTCATAAGGTCGTCTGTCCATCTTGTGGGTGGACGTCCTACGCTGCGTTTGCCTAGCCGTGGCACTCCACTCGAGCACTTTTCGACCCCATCGACCATCTGCAGGCCCATTGCCACTTCAGCTTGCTAATCCGGAGGGTTACTTATGTCAGCAACTTTAGTTCGCCTACGGCTCATTTCTGATTCGATCACGCAGAGAATAAACTCCGAGCCTAGCCCTCTCCATAGCTCGTTGAGCGACTCTGAGTTTAGAGATGAGGCCGATGGTGAAGGACCACGTTTCAGCGCCGTAAGTCATCACTGGTAACACACATTGATTGTAGACTGTCTTCCCGAACGCTGCCCGGTTGACCTCCTTCTCTCTTCTCCTTGTCCTAGGTAGATGTACGAGTCAATAACTTCGAGTACCGAGTTTTCAACAGAAACCGGGGTGGGCACAACATTGGCATTTGACATAATTTTCGTCTTGTCCATGTTCATTTTCAAGCCCACCGTTACAGTAAAAGAAAGTTAGAAACATTATAGGGCAATTGATATTCGTAGAGTACCTACTTAACTTTAAACAGAGATTTTTGTGGCATAAGAAGTATATTTTTTATTTGAAGTATATCCAAAACTTAACCAAAATATAGGTACGACCTTACAATTGAAAAATCGGTGGTTATTAAATAATAAAAACTATTAGAACCAACCAAAGTAACTAACTGTATTTACGGTAATTGTTGTCCATTCCGCGTATACTCGCGATTTGGTGCGAGCGAGAGGGATATAAAGTACCTACAAATAGGTACGCTGTTGACAGTGTTGACTACCAGACTGACTCAGCTTATAGGAAACATACAGGTCACGTGGCCAAAAAGGTCCTAAAGAATGTCTTCGTTATGCGTATACATTCACTTAATCAGCTTATAATATAAAATATCAGTCCATTGCTGGACAAAGGCCTCTCCTATTATCTATGCGCATTATTATACTATTATTACGCATATTACGCATTAAAAAAGCGGTGGTGGCTCAGTGGTTTAGACGTTTGACTTTCAATCCGGAGGTCATGGGTTCAAATCCTGGTTCATACCAATGAGTTTTTCCGAAACTTATGTACGGAATATCAGATGATATTTACCATTAGCTTTCGGTGAAGGAAAACATCGTGAGGAAACCTGCATACCTACATCCGCGAAGAAATTCAAAGGTGTATGTGAAGTTCCCAACCCGCTTAGGACCAGCGTGGGGACTATAGCCCAATCCCTCTCTTATATGAGAGGAGGTTTGTGCCCAGCAGTGGGAAATTATATAAGCTCAAATATTATTATTATATTATTACGCATTATTAGACTGTGCTCAATTCACGGCATCAAGTCGTGGTGATACTGCTACTAAGGAGGACAGGGTAATTATTGAAACATCTAAATATAGAACCCCTTCCTACTCATTTTTTTGCGTATTAACATCATTATTGTACAAAACTACTAGAAGATTATTCTATGTCGGGCTGTTTAGGCGCTTAGGTTATGTGTTACAATTATTGAGTAATAATGGGGACAATAACGGACGCTCCGAATAGCGCTCTCAATCACATTGTAATACTTACCCACGTTATGTACGTATGTAGGCATAAGGTGACCTAATGAACATGATTTCAACAGCGAAATTATGTATTGACTAAACTACTTAATGCATACCTACATTTTTTATTACATGTTATATCTAGGTAATACAATGAAATAAAAAACGAAAAACTATTTACTCGCAACATAAAATTTTTGAAACTTAAAACATTGAACTAATCTCAGAATTTGACTCATAATGTTGTAGGTTATGTTGGTTATGTTCGTACTTCGCATCGTGAGGGTAATGAAGAATGCAGGAACACAGTCGTGTAAACTGACATGACAGGCGGCCGAGATGCATGAGCTCAGTGCTCATTAATATGGGCCTGCGAATAGCTCTAGACATCACCTAATGAGGGGTTACTATATTTTTTCGGCCACCAGGCGGCGCTACGAAGGCGTAAGGTCCAAAGGACAGCTGTTTGGGCTGAACATAAAATATTAAATTGTATTATACGAGTATTTAGGATAACCCCCCCACGGGATATCCCGGACATCAGTATGTACGAGATTAGGATGGCCCTGAAGCAGCTTAAGAACAACAAGGCGCCGGGCGATGACGGAATCACTTCAGAGCTTCTGAGAGCGGGTGGAAAACCGGCAAACCAATGGGCAGGCCCATTGCCACTTCAGCTTGCTAATCCGGAGGGTTACTTATGTCAGCAACTTTAGTTCGCCTACGGCTCATTTCTGATTCGATCACGCAGAGAATAAACTCCGAGCCTAGCCCTCTCCATAGCTCGTTGAGCGACTCTGAGTTTAGAGATGAGGCCGATGGTGAAGGACCACGTTTCAGCGCCGTAAGTCATCACTGGTAACACACATTGATTGTAGACTGTCTTCCCGAACGCTGCCCGGTTGACCTCCTTCTCGAAGTTGGACCTACCTAATGGACTACTTGTCCTAGGTAGATGTACGAGTCAATAACTTCGAGTGCCGAGTTTTCAACAGAAACTGGGGTGGGCACAACATTGGCATTTGACATAATTTTCGTCTTGTCCATGTTCATTTTCAAGCCCACCCGTTGGGAAACTCGGTTAAGGTCATCGAGAATTTTGCTGAGCTCCTCCATCGACTCTGCCATGACTACGACATCGTCGGCAAACCGAAGCCGTTCACATTGATGCCACGTCCTTGCCCTTCCAGGGGCTTAAGGGCATCTTATCCATTGCGACAGTAAACAGTTTCGGAGATATAACATATCCCTGCCTTACGCCTCTTTGCAACGGAATTGCCTTCGTACCTACTCTGCTCCTGTACTCGGACCGACATTGTGGCGTTGCTATACAAACACTTCAACACTTCGATGTACCGATAGTCAATGCGACATCGCTGAAGAGGCTCAAGCACTGCCCATATTTTTACCGAATTGAAGGCTTTCTCATAGTCCACAAACGCTAAGCATAATGGCAAGTAATACTCCTCGGTCATCTGTATAATTTGCCGCAGCGTATGTATGTGGTGTATGGTACCATAGCCTTTTCGGAATCCAGGGAGGCTGGAAGTCATCAAGTCTGTGTTCGAGACGGTTCATGATGACCCTTGAAAACAGTTTATTAACATGACTCAGAAGCGCGACGGGTCTGTAGTTCTTCAAAAGGCTGTTATCACCTTTTTTGAAGAACAGCACCACCTCGCCTCTGTTCCATGCTTCTGGCGTTTTGCCTTCGGACAAGACAGAATTAAAGAGCTTCTGGAGGACTTTTAAGAACCGGTTTTCCACCCGCTCTCAGAAGCTCTGAAGTGATTCCGACATCGCCCGGCGCCTTGTTGTTCTTAAGCTGCTTCAGGGCCATCCTAATCTCGTACATACTGATGTCCGGGATATCCCGTGGGGGGGGGGGGGGGGGTTATCCTAAATACTCGTATAATACAATTTAATATTTTATGTTCAGCCCAAACAGCTGTCCTTTGGACCTTACGCCTTCGTAGCGCCGCCTGGTGGCCGAAAAAATATAGTAACCCCTCATTAGGTGATGTCTAGAGCTATTCGCAGGCCCATATTAATGAGCACTGAGCTCATGCATCTCGGCCGCCTGTCATGTCAGTTTACACGACTGTGTTCCTGCATTCTTCATTACCCTCACAATGCGAAGTACGAACATAACCAACATAACCTACAACATTATGAGTCAAATTCTGAGATTAGTTCAATGTTTTAAGTTTCAAAATTTTTATGTTGCGAGTAAATAGTTTTTCGTATTTTATTTCATTGTATTACCTAGATTTAACATGTAATAAAAAATGTAGGTATGCATTAAGTAGTTTAGTCAATACATAATTTCGCTGTTGAAATCATGTTCATTAGGTCACCTTATGCCTACATACGTACATAACGTGGGTAAGTATTACAATGTAATTGAGAGCGCTATTCGGAGCGTCCGTTATTGTCCCCATTATTTCTCAATAATTGTAACACATAACCTAAGCGCCTAAACAGCCCGACATAGAATAATCTTCTAGTAGTTTTGTACAATAATGATGTTAATACGCAAAAAAATGAGTAGGAAGGGGTTCTATATTTAGATGTTTCAATAATTACCCTGTCCTCCTTAGTAGCAGTATCACCACGACTTGATGCCGTGAATTGAGCACAGTCTAATAATGCGTAATAATATAATAATAATATTTGAGCTTATATAATTTCCCACTGCTGGGCACAAACCTCCTCTCATATAAGAGAGGGATTGGGCTATAGTCCCCACGCTGGTCCTAAGCGGGTTGGGAACTTCACATACACCTTTGAATTTCTTCGCGGATGTAGGTATGCAGGTTTCCTCACGATGTTTTCCTTCACCGAAAGCTAATGGTAAATATCATCTGATATTTCGTACATAAGTTTCGGAAAAACTCATTGGTATGAACCAGGATTTGAACCCATGACCTCCGGATTGAAAGTCAAACGTCTAAACCACTGAGCCACCACCGCTTTTTTAATGCGTAATATGCGTAATAATAGTATAATAATGCGCATAGATAATAGGAGAGGCCTTTGTCCAGCAATGGACTGATATTTTATATTATAAGCTGATTAAGTGAATGTATACGCATAACGAAGACATTCTTTAGGACCTTTTTGGCCACGTGACCTGTATGTTTCCTATAAGCTGAGTCAGTCTGGTAGTCAACACTGTCAACAGCGTACCTATTTGTAGGTACTTTATATCCCTCTCGCTCGCAACAAATCGCGAGTATACGCGGAATGGACAACAATTACCGTAAATACAGTTAGTTACTTTGGTTGGTTCTAATAGTTTTTATTATTTAATAACCACCGATTTTTCAATTGTAAGGTCGTACCTATATTTTGGTTAAGTTTTGGATATACTTCAAATAAAAAATATACTTCTTATGCCACAAAAATCTCTGTTTAAAGTTAAGTAGGTACTCTACGAACATCAATTGCCCTATAATGTTTCTAACTTTCTTTTACTGTAACAAATGAAAATTATTTATGGTAATGAAAATTCTGCAGAATGCTGTAAGAAGGCTCTGTCGTTTTAGGAATACTATCGATTTTTTTGAAACAAACCCTTTTGCCTTATAATGCATTAGTCCCTTTCTAAAAGCGCGACTGAGGCGGGTGACGCTCTGAACATTGTCTCCAAAGGCTAATCCATCTTATAAAGTTCAATTTATCAAATCCTCTTATTTCCAAAGCCATGTCTAACAATGATGACAGTCTAAACCCATAGTGTTAAAATGTAAAACAACTCGGAAAATTTGTAATTCCAACGAGCGAGGCACCTGTAGGTAGGTACTAGACAAACACATTAGCATATTTCGGCTACGTCGGCTAACTGGGACAACAATGCTTTATTGTGCTCCATAGGGCTGTAATGGTTGCAGCTGTAACACAAAAGCTATTTTGATTTGATTTATTTATGTAATACCTACACACGCACACACAGGATAGGTATTAAATACAACAACACAATTTAGTTATACGATAAGCGCAGAGCAAATTTAATTATCTTTTAAGCGCAATCTGCGTGAACATTATTCTGCTTAGCGTACTTCAAGGGTCATAATAGTGGGTTTTGTGGTTGTGCATTGTTTTTATTTTAATTTTTTTGAATTCGTATATGTAAATATGTTTTTATATTTTATAACGTATACATTGTACGTATTTGTATGTATTTTTAATACGATATGGTAATATTTTGTTTAGGGACTTTAATGTTAATTTCTCTGCCTAATTATTTCGCACCAAAATAAATGTAAGATTGCAGTTCGAACCAATGGTTGCCTGGTAGAGAATGCCTTAAGGCATTAAGTCCGCCATTTGTAAAAGTTATTTTTTTTGTAAGTCTGCATTAAAGGTTAAATATACCTATACATAATGTTTTCAAATCTGAACAATTTAATCTGTCTTTGAATGTTGGTAAGTAGGTCGGCCTAATCTTCATAAAAATATTATTCATGAATATTTTATAAAATTAATTCACTCATTTTGCTCTCCTAACCCACAGCCTCCTTTTATGCATACCTCATGAATTTTAATTTATTTTTATGGTGGAATGTACATTATGTACAAGTTGTACAACACGCTTGTTTTATATCATTTACAGTTAGGTACCATTTTAATTATATAGGTAATTCAAATATAAGTAACATGTCATTCATTATACTCGTGGTACCAGTGTGTGAGAATATAAAAGGAGATTAGTACGAGTACTTCGTGAAAATACATTGTAATGTATATTTGCTACTAAATATAGTCTAGAAACTAAGGTTTCGTATAATTGCGGAGTTGGTTGCGTGAGATAAGTGTATTGACAGCCTAACTTACTTTCTATCCCTCTCCTTCGGACTCAGTACGTATGTAATTGAATTGTATGTAGATATTGCAAGATTGAGGTGCAGACAGTGCGCTTACCACGAGCTAGCGCCCTGAGTTTAACGCAGGCCTTCATTTCATTCCGCTTAAATTTGCGTATTGTTGTGAGCAGTAAGATAAAAAGAAAGCGCACGATAACTTACTTTCTTACGGCTTACTCGCACCAATACGCGAGTACGAGCGGGATGGATAGAAAGTAAGTCCGTCTTAATAACGCAGAGCCAGCTCATGGTAAGCACACTGAAAGCCAACTAAGCCACCGTTAAGGCTTCTTCACGCGGCGTGCTCATGCTAAGGATTTTGTGGTTATTGACCAAGTAGAATAAGCGATTCCCTTGCCTACTACACTGCATGCCTTTAATTCGTTCCACGAATGAAAGAACGAGAGCTCTTTAGTAAAACTTGCTACCCATGGATCATGTAAACTGGGTCCGCAACATCTAGATTCTGACAAGCACGCAAAGCAATGATAATTGAGGACCAGCGCAAGCAGTAAATTCCCGGGTTACGGACTACATCCCGTTAATGTTTAATGACCCTTCGCCTCATAACGGGGGAGGTATAACAACTTGTCCAATATTATGGGGATCCGTGGGTAATGAAGTAATTGAAACATTACGTTTACCTACTTTGCGAGTCAATGCCAACACCTTCAGCGAATTGGAGATTATCTTCAATCTGTTATACTTTCTACTTATTTTACTTTCATTAAGACGGAATTGCTTGTTTGAGATAACTTACATAACCAATTTACGTAATATAATGCTTACTAAAGTAAGTTAGGTAAAAAATCTCGGTAATTCTTAAACTTAGTAATAATAATTCCCTTTTATTGACAACGTATGTACTTACTTAACCATTTATTTTCATAATAGTTTTTCTTGATTATCTTTATTAACCTACCTACTTTTTACTTTCACAATTTGTCACGATTTTTAGATGGTTCGTCGTACGGTTTAGATGATGATTTGGATGATCTTTGAAAACGACATTCGATACGGTTATTCCAGTTGCTATCCGGCTAGAGACGGCTCCCGCCAGAGCCGATACTCCGTCCTCCTCTGGCGGCAGATAGAATGAGGGCCCAAATGGACTCTCAACAGAATGAAACTGAGTCACTGGAGATACGACAACCACAACTATCTCGGCCTCAGCAGCAGCCTAAAACTAGACAGACCGCTAAGAAAAATGCCACTCCTGTTGCTACTAGGTCCCCAGCTGTAACTCAGCAAAACAAACAGTTGCAACAGAAACCAGGCAGTGTAGGTTCGGTCCAAGTATTGCCTGCGGTGAGACCCAGTCCGATTCCTGCTTCTGAAAAGGGAAATACGACGGCACCGGTGACACACACAACTGCAATACCCCCGATACAGCCACAAGCTGAGCCTGCATGGCGAGAGGTTGTGGGTAGGAAAGCCAAAAAACAAAATAAACAAGCAGCTAGGCCTTCCACAACTAAGCCTACTCCAAAACTGAAGAACCTGTTAAAAGTTCCTAAGACGGCAGCAATTGTAGTGGCGCTAAAACCTGAGTCTACGGCTACATATGCCTCGATACTTACAAAGGTCACCACATCCTTTGGACTAGCGGAAATGGGCCTAGAGCATGTTAGTATTCGGAAAACAGTTAATGGAGCCCGCATTATAGAGGTCCCCGGCACCGACAACGGCAGAGCTGCCGATAATCTGCGGGAGAAAATTGAAAGTCTCATTAGCAACGAAGCCAGGGTGTATCGACCGGTTAAAATGGCCAGCCTTAAGGTATCTGGACTGATGGAATCTGCAACCACAGTTGCAGTGGCTGAGGCAGTAGCACTAGAGGGTAGCTGCAAAATCGAGGAAATAAAAGTAGGTACAATCCGTAATGGCTACAACAGCTCGGGGTCTACCCTCATCAAGTGCCCGGTAGAAGCAGCACATAAAATCATGGAGAGAGGGCGTTTACTAATAGGGTGGACGAGTGCGCGAGTTCAGGCACTGGACCCAGCTCCCCTCCGCTGCTATAGGTGCATGGGGACAGGACATACCCGAACAACATGTCCATCACAAATAGATAGAGGCGACCTCTGCTTTAGGTGCAGTAGAACAGGCCATAAGGCGTTAGAATGCACTGAAAAGCCATTCTGTGCGGTTTGTCACTCCACGAAACGCCCGGCTGGACACACGATGGGAGGTTTATCATGCAAACCTCCACCAACAAAAGGACGAGATCCTGTGAGGACTGCGGGGTCGAATCAGAGCAATGCCCACCAGGACAATGAGGGAAATCTTATGGATCAATAATGATAACACGTGCACACGAACTCCTGCAAACAAACATAAACCACTGCGTTCGCGCACAGGACTTGCTAATGCAAGTGGTAGCGGAGTGGGGTATCAGCGTTGCAGTTATAGCTGAGCCATGGTGCGTCCCTCCACAACCGAGCTGGATAGAGGCAACAGACGGCAGCGTGGCCTTGTTTGCACCAGTGATAGGAGATTTCCCTCCTCTAGTTGAGGTCCATAGAGGACCGGGTGTAGTAGCGGCGAAATGGGAAAACTTAATTATAGTAGGTACATATTTCTCTCCTAACAAACCTCTTACAGAATTTGAGCGGTATTTACGGGATCTAGAAGCACTGTTGAGGAGGGTGGCACCAATGCCAGTTCTAGTAATGGGAGATCTCAATGCTAAGAGCGCGGCTTGGGGATCTCCGGTGACTGATGCAAGAGGGCGAACCTTAAATGATTGGATGCTCATAATGGGATTGGTGATCATTAACCAGGGCAACGCATTTACCTGTGTGCGGCATCAAGGGGGGTCCATTGTGGATATAACATTTGCAAGCCCTCTTGTCGCCAATCATATCGACGAATGGCGAGTTTTGCAAGACACTGAGACCCTGTCTGACCATATGTATATACGGATGAGAGTCTCCTCGCTGCGTACGGTAGCGCCGACACCGGCGACAATTGGGAGCAGCCGCCGCAGAAATATTTTTCCCAGGTGGAGTCTAGCCAGTCTTGACAAAGAAATGGTGGAAGAAGCGGCCATAATAGAGGCATGGTGTGCTCCTCCGTTAGTAGACGTCGAAGTCGAAGAGAGAGCAGTAAGCTTTCGTGCCTCGCTTACTACGATATGCGACGCCGGGATGATGAGAACAAAGCGGCTGCCCGGAAAGAAGCAGGTATACTGGTGGACAGACGAAATAGCAGCACTGCGATCCACGGCCAACGCCGCACGTCGAGCATACACGCGCTGCCGACGACGGAGACACTCTGTTGAGGAAGAAGCACGTCTTAGAGAGGCTCTTAGTTTAGCCAAGAAAATGCTAACATTGGCAATTGCTAAGAGAAAAGACAAAGCTCGGGAGGAGTTTCTACAAACGCTTGATAGGGACCCATGGGGGCGACCGTACAAAATGGTGAGGAATAAAATAAAACACACAGCCCCAATGGATTCTCTTGAACCGGAACTCCTCACGAGAATAGTAGAGGGCCTCTTCCCGGCAGCGGCTCAGGATTTTATGCCCCCGGTTATGTCAGCCCCGGAAGAAGAACAAGAGGGCCCATTTGACAATATCCCGCCAGTCTCGGATATAGAAATCTTTGGGGCAGTCATCAAATTGAGATCTTGTAAAAAGGCTCCAGGGCCGGATGGTGTACCAGGGAAAGTCATCCCCCTGGCAATGAAATACCTTGGAGAGAGACTGAAAGGCATTTTTGATGACTGCCTCAAAGAGGGAAAGTTCCCTAAATGCTGGAAAGAGGGCAAGCTGTGTCTACTGCGTAAGGAAGGCCGCCCAGCTGACTCTCCTTCAGGATATCGCCCCATTGTCCTCCTAGATGAGACCGGAAAGATGTTGGAGCGCATCTTGGCAAGGCGCATTGTCAAACATCTAGAGGACACTGGCCCGAATATTAGCGATAGACAGTTCGGATTCCGGGAGGGGCGTTCTACGATAGACGCAATAGGCGCACTAAAAAAATTCAGCGACTTGGCGGTTGGAAAAAGTGAGGGAGCCATAGCAGTGTCACTGGATATTGCTAACGCTTTCGGCTCCCTTCCATACAAGGTGATAAATGAGGCCCTTCGATACCATGGAGTACCTCCATACTTGAGAAGTGTAATAAAACACTACCTCACTGAAAGGGTGGTGCTTTACGAAAGTAAAGGGAGGTGTTTGAGACATAACATGGAATGTGGGGTGCCGCAGGGCTCTGTCCTTGGGCCTCTCCTATGGAATGTAGGATTTGACTGGGCAATAAGAGGGGCTCAGCTTCCCCGTATGGTCACCATTTGTTATGCGGATGACACAATGGTGGCCGTACGCGGGAAATTATATGAAGAGACCCTCAGACGAGCCGCAGTAGCAACCGAACTCACAGTGGGTCGGATCAGCCTATTAGGCCTCAAAGTGGCTCTTTCTAAGACGGAAGCTGTGGTGTTCGGGGGCAAAGGTTGGAGAACGCGACCTGACGACATGATACCAGTTGGTTGTGAAATGGTGCAAGTCAAGTCCCACATAAAGTACCTAGGCCTTACATTGGACCGAAGATGGGACTTTCGCGAGCATTTCACGAACCTAGCTCCTCGACTTATAGGAGCTGCGTCTGCGTTGGGACGCTTATTGCCAAATGTCGGAGGTCCTCAAGCTCCATGTCGGCGCCTTTTCGCTAATGTAGTCAAGAGCATGGCGCTATATGGGTCTCCGATATGGGCAGAGAGGCTGACATCGAAAACGAGGGCTCTCCTCCGTAGGCCACAACGAGTAATAGCCCAGAGAATAGTCCGCGCATACTCGACGATTGCATACTCAGCCGCATGTGCTCTAGCTGCAGTTATGCCCTGGGAATTAGAAGCACTAACACTAGCGGAACGGTACCAGGAGAGGATCGCCAACAGAGAGGCTGAAGAGCGACTAGCCCCAAGGGAATTGGAAGCGAGGAGAAAGGAGGAATTAAAAAAAGAGAGGGACAAGTGGAAACGGCAGTTAGAAGATGCTCAGTATGGGACATACACAACAGCGGCACTCTTACCGTCGTTCAACAAATGGCTTGAGCGAAAACATGGCAACCAGACCTATAGACTGACACAGGTAATGACCGGACACGGATGTTTCGGCCATTACCTGCACAGAATAGGACGTGAACCAACCACGGTTTGTCATCACTGTGGGAATGACGATGACACGGCTCAGCATACGCTCGCTGAATGTCCCAGTTGGGCGGCCGAAAGATGGGAAATGGAAAGGGCTCTTGGAGTGAACGATCTCTCGCTGCACAGTGTCGTAGCTCAAATGCTTGAGAGCGAGAGAGCGTGGAAAGCGTGCAGCAACTTTTGTGAAAAAGTCATGCTAAGGAAGGAGGAAGCGGAGCGACAACGAGAGGATTCAGCTGACGCACCGCCGCTTCGGCGCAGACGGAGGGGAAGGAGACGAGCACTGTTCATCAGCCGTCAACTTCCCCAGTAGAGCTGTGGGCGGGGGACCCACTATCGTAGGCTCTGCACGTCTGAGGGAAGGGTTGCAGCGTTGCCAACCCACCTCAAGCGCGAGGGTATTCCCGGTATACTAGCCGGGACAGTCGGGGGAGCATCGTGGTAGAATGTACACGATCCCAAGATGCTCCCCATAACGGAAGAGAGGGCAACGTCGCAGGGGAGTTTAGTGGGTATTCTTCTCCCTGGAGGAGCGAGCCCCACATACCATCATGGGCTCCCCCAGCCCATGTTGATGATGCGTAAATGCATTCTCCCCTGCGTCAACAAAAAAAAAAAAAAAAAAAAGTTGCTATCCGGCCGTAAATATGGACTACAGCTCGGATACAGAAATGGGCTTAATGCAATATGTCAAATAATTATGTATTAAATTTAGTAGGTATGACCTACATACTAAAATTAAATATAAGTAGGTAATTGAACACATATCAACCTTATTTCCTGATTTATAATTCTCTAATTCTAACGCTCTCGAAACAAAATGAGGCCATCAACAATGAATGATGTGTTGGTACAAATCAGTGGCGCATTTATCTAATTGTAACTTTATTAAGCGAAACGAAGCCCAGCATTTTTGTTTATTTAACGCTGGCAGTCTTTTATTAAAAATTCAATTTAGAGGCGAGTTAAAATCAAGCCCCAGTCCGACAGGGCCAGATGTCGGTTCGGGTTTCCACGTGATCAGAAATGGGGGAGCCACGCATTTTTAATTTCCGTCCACGGCAAACTTTAAGTGATATTTCGTAAACTTGAATCAATAAAGCGGCATTCCGACACCCAATTCCTGCGATATATCTTTTAAATCTGGATATTTACCGGTTTTTGAGAATTAATAATTTTTAATATTTAATGCTTTTCGTTAAGCGTAACGAATAATCGTAGAATAAACAAAACGTCTATACCTAGTCTGCGATTTCTAAGAATGAACTGTTGACAGTTATATGTATTTATTAAGCAATAAAGAATTTTGAATTTGAAAAATTTAAGCCTTATTAATATGAGGGTAAGATTAACCATTTTTTCGATCGCCTTAACGTCATAGATATAAGGGTCATTTCTAACCTGGCAACTGGCAAAAGTTAATTCCTAGAAATGGCAGACTATAAAATATGACACTGTCATATTTTTTTATATTGAAATCAGAGACAAAGTTTATTACGCCGTATTACTCAATGTACGGAACCCTTCTTTATGTATGTGCATACGCACTCAATCGGCTTTTTATATCTAAGCCTTTATATGCTATGGTGTTCAGCTGCTTTGCTTTCACTTTCAGTCATGTCGGCACGAATTTAACACCCCTCCTGGCGCCATTAGGCACAACATTTTGATATACAGTCGCATTCTTTTTCCATTCCCTTGTTTATTATTTAAACAATTGCTTTCATTTAGCCCGGACAAGGCAATGAAATTGCCCTCTCGTGTTAAGGGAGAATACTGAAGTTGTTTTTATTGTGTCTTAGAGTCTCATTCGTTTTTACGCAAATTACTATGAGATACTTTATTGGATTTTGTAAACGAACTAGTTGGTAGTAAACGACAGCCTCATGCATTTAATCTTGAATCGATTTTAGGAGTCCAGTTTTTCCGACTAGTTACTTGGCAAGTCTTCGGTTTTTTCTCTTACCTCTAATATTTCACCAAGATGACAGGTGCGATAATAGTTAAATACGTATCACCGGTTATTACCGGTGATACGTCACACACCTCCTTAGGCTACGGATACCACTTACTTTACGGACGGCCCAGTTGATTGTTTGCCACCAACTTAACATAATTGCAATTATTAAAAAAATACGTTATTACATCCCTAATAAATTAGGTAGGTACTTTTTATTTTCCGAAAGTCCTGACATGTGTTTGTCTTTGAACATCAGTTTTCATTAATTCTTCACATGGGCGGCTTGTGTCGGGAATTCGCTATAATTGTCGTGTTTCCTTTGATAATTGTTTTTTACTTTCACAAAAACTAGCTATTTGTAGTACCTACTAAAATTATTTCAATACATTTTGTATTGGTAGCAAACCAACATAAGGCGTGTCAGATGATAGTAACCTAGGTCAGACGGCGGTGTAAGTTTGACTCAGGCTTTGCCCTGAATAACAGGCATACACATCACATCACGAAACTCTATTGCTAACATTGTACAATGTTAGTAGTTTGAATATGTTAATTTGGTTTGTGACCCTTCCGCCAAGTATAAGCAACTTCACCGCTGTTACTTATACCATATTCTGTGCTTATACTTGGTAGAAACATTTTACAAAAACCGGATATTTGATAATCGTAGTCTTTAATTACAATTATTGGCATCCTAATAAATTGTTTCAATTTGGTATTCACTACATGTATACGGTGTAACACGAGGAAACCAAATAACTTTAATTGCTTATTCCCATCTTATTCCTCAGGTCGTCGGATGCAAAATGTATTAAATTATACAAATCGAGATTGTAGGTAATATGATGTTACATCTTTTTTTGTAAAAAAAACGAATTTCGGCCTGAGTACATAATACTTTTCGCTTCTCCTCTAGAATACGATGTTACCTATACTGTGTATACTTTAATATCGAGTATAGATAGTATAGTAGATAGGTAAAACATATTGCAAGCAGCAGCTAGCTGTCCATTCTAGCTGCGTAGCGCCCTTCAGCCTCACGTGATTTACGATTGAACCTTCTCCACCCTGATATATCTTATTTACCGGCTAACAAGCGTGCCACAGTGACAGCGCGGAACGTGAACAATTGGCTTGTACTTCGTATGATTGGTAAATTTCACGCGTATATTGAATACCCGATAGATGTTATCGTACGGCTTAGGACTGATTTTTCAATCCCCAGTTAACAGTACCTGTCAAATAAATGTTAGTCTTGTCCTTTTTTGACAGATGATTTTAGAAAAGGATGGTGATAATTTTAACTAACGGATAAGGTTTATTTGGCGATTGAAAAATCAGCCCTTAGATTAGTAATTCACCGACTAGAAATTTCCGAGACTGTGAATGTTCTCATGGCCAGTTCTTGGTATTGTTTGTCGCACATTTATGGCTAAAACTTAGGGCCAATATCTAGGGCACTTATAATGAGATGATAACTAATCGCCAGTTACACACTCAAATGTCAAATGTCACGATCGTCAATTGTTGGGAGCATATCGTAATGATGATGATGGTGATGTCGTCCTAGAGGTATTCGTCGACGGTGACACCCGGACAATTAAAAAAATGCGTGCAAGGGTTCGAAGGTTACTCGCAAAACCAAGTTTTGTCTATAAAATCCGGCAACAAGATGGACAATATAGCTCACCATCCGAGTTATAAGTCATAGACGGAGGAGGGCTTGAACCGAGATTTTCGAAGCTGGCGTTTGGCATCCAGATCTCTTAGGCGGGCACTCTCGTAGTCCCGGAGACCCGTGTTGATAGCAGTGCGCCAGTCCGATCTCCTAGTTGCAAGCTCCTCCCAGATCTCACTTGATATGCTGGTTGCAGAAAGGTGACGTTTTAGGACATCGTAGATATCTTAACAATCCTTAAACTGAAAGAGAATGTTCGCAATGGAAAATTGCATGCGAAATTCCTCATGAAAATTTCCGATATATTTAGGCAATTTTGAGATGTTCTGCAACTACAGCCCGAGCAAAAAGTAGAAATAGTACATTACTATACAAGTGCCAAAAAAATGAATTTCGAATCAAACCACGACCGAAGGGAGTGCTTTTAATCGACACGAGTTACGAAATTCATTTGTATCCGACACGTTTTCGCACATGTATCGTAAGACGTTTTTCAGTACATATGGCCTTCCGAAGATTTCGACCTGACTTAATGAACCACTTTTCCCACTAGCGCGTCAAAAAGCGCCATCTATACTGAAAAATAAATAACCTATCTAACATTTTCCATTTTCTGTTGTTCTACGAATAGCTACGCCGTAGCGAGTAATATATTCGTATGAAATATATGTATGTAAGAATGCAGATAAAATCTTTCCACATCTTATTACTCATTTCATACCTGCTCGTAAATATTTTATTATTGGCTTTTAGATAGCTACCCACTCTACTTCGTGGGTTTCCCTGCCTACCCACGAAGTGACAACTGACAGTCTCGAGACTACTACTCGTAGTACCTATTACTAATAGGAGGAGGATTCGTAAACCGGGAACGTTTTTTCTCAAACTTGCTACGGAATGTTGATGTTACTTACTTTAAATTAAGCCCGGAAATACTATGTATCCGGTGTCATATGCTAAGATGATAATTATGTAAAGAGATTTCATGTATTTATTTCACACCTAGGACTGCAAACAAACTGTCTTTTGTTTTGAAACATCAAATTGTGACACCAGGTCTTGATATTCAGCCACAGAAAAAAAAAATACCCTAAGAACTAATGTCTATACCAACAGGTAAAAGGAGACCTCAAACAGATTAAAAAAAAGGTTAGGTAGGTAGGCCCGACAAGCTTTTGGCCGGTTTTTTTTATATTTTCTATCACAATCTAAACTTAGAGCTGGAACTATAGGTAGGTATTAATGACAATACCAATCAAAATTATTTAAAAGCCGTTGCTAAAACTACAAACTAAAAATAATATTTAATGTAAGTATATTTTAAGAACTATACGTATTAAAACCTATCTTAGTTGGAGCAAAGCCTTTTTTGCTACCACAATGTTTTCTAATATTTGATAATATTAGAAAACATTGTGGTACCCACCTTTTGCCTGACAATCAAAAAATACGAATAGACTTGACGAAATAACCTCTACCTAAAAAAACAATTGAAATAAATAATTTAAACAAATTGTTGTTATGATAAAAAGTACTGGAAATGTTAAAAAGTGGAATTGACATTAGGTCTCATAATATTTTTTGTTTATTTTGATGTCTAGAATGCACAGTTAAAATCTTTCGCAATGCTCGCGTAACACCGTGTATACAATTGACATGCTTACGTTTGTTAAACAAATATTAGTTTAAAAATGACCTTAACGCATATATTTACTGTAGAATTTTTGTGATCCGTTTGCTTGGAGTGCTTACTTTCTTTCGTAGCTAAATAGGAAAATATATATTATGGCGTAAGTGTAATTAAGTGCTTATAAATGACTACATATGAAATTAAAAACTTCATTTACAATTATCAGTAATTTCATTTGTGTGTTTTGATAGCAGAGGTGCCTTATACGAGTAGTACCTATTTGCATATAAAAAACGCAATGCGAAATTCGATTTATGTACATTCTGTTAACTGTACACGACTCGCTAGGCCAATTAAGCACCTCCAGCATAGTATGTGGATAAATCCCCTTGGTGAAATACGCTTAAAAATAGACAAACATACATATAATATATGCATACTTTATATAATCGGCTTTCCCTATGTGCATATTTTTTTAACAAAGCTCTCAAAAATGTTTTTATAAAATGCTATAAAACAAGTGTTCCCCTCTAGAGTAATTCCCTCACTGATTACTTCATCGGTCGTCCAGAGAACGAAGACCTATTAAACACCCCGGCGTGCCTGCGGTGGCTGCCATTATTATTGCGATAACAGTTCAAGTGGCGGTCCAAACAAAATGGTCTCTTAACCCGGAGACGTAATGAAGTCTTTGCATTTGTGAGAAACGAACGAGCTTTCTGGGACTCTAGGACTGGAACACAGAGTCCTATTTAGTATGACGGTAGTATAAAGAACGATTAATTGTTAAAAATAAACAGCTTCTGTCGTTGGCTGGTGTCCTTGTGTTCGCTAATTAGAAAAAAATAAATGGCCGCATAATGAATTTACAAGGATCCTTTTTACCTGGCTTATGGCTGCAGTATACAGTGAAATTATTGCTATCGCGTTTTCTTGTACCTAAAAAGATTCAAAGACTGAACCCGGACTGTTGTGGTAGTGTTGTGTTGTGACTACTGTAGGGTTGTGATTGAGATTCTAGTTCCTGAAATAATATCTAAACCATCGTACTTAGTTACGGATGTTACCTCACCGGGTAGAGAACGTAGCGACGTGAAAGATTTTTACTTTTGCCTTAATACATTGACTTTATTGACGGCTTGTATGTAACTCGGCCATTATCGCAAAAGTGGTACCTACCACAACTTTTCTTAACAAGTCTTTTTTTTCGCTTTTATTTCTCAGAATCACAATCTTATTTTTTTCCTTATTTCCATTCCGTTACCTGTTACGACATTCTAAGTTAAACGTAGCGGCAGAATCATACGAATACCATACACATACTCGTAAGTATCAAAGTTGGATAGGTACGTATTAAAAAATCGAACGAACTCGCGCTCGTTGTCAACTGTCACTGTTATGCCTGGCGTGTTACGTCATGTCAGAATCGGCTTGTCTACTATTATTATAATAATAAGTAGGTATACATATTGTTATTAAAATTTGATATTTCAAGAAATGGTTAACGTATTTTATATTTAGTATACTAGGGTTTAGTTAATCTACATGACTATACAATTATTTTTGGGTCTGTGAGGGCAGCTACCAGATCCAGAGTAGCTACGCAAAAATGGCCTGAGAAGACCTTCCCTTGATTATAAATGAATGAAGATTGGCGTTTACAGATTTTGGAAAAAATCATAGTATACCATTGATAAACTTTTTTTTTTGCCAATCGATCCTGTTTCTGTTCACGATCAAACGCTTGTATGGGACAAAAACAATTTTTTTCTGCTAGAAAATCTACAAACCGTGAATTGAAATTCCCATACAAACTGTATGAAAATTTAAAATGGTATTTTTCACGTTTAAGTTTTTTATGGCAATCTATTCCATTCCTATCCACTCTATCCAGTAGCAATAGTTCCCTAGGGGTCAACTTACGGCACTGTACACAAAAGCCAATAATTAAAGAAAACTGTTTTCATACATTTACTATAGAAAAAAAGTGAAAGTTTAATTACATCATCTGTCACGCTTCCTGTTGCCAATGTTTTCATATAGTATTATTGTCATTTAACATAGGAGGAACAATTAGTGTGACGGATAATGTAATAAAAGCTTCACTTTTGTCCCATAGTAAATGTATAAAAACAGTTTTCTTATTTTTTTGGCTTTGTTCTACGTTGCCGTAAGTTGACCCCTATGGAATTATTGGTACTGAATAGGAATGGAATCGATTAGCATAAAAAATTCATACAATTTGTATGGGAATTTTGATTCTCGATTTGCGGCTTTTAGCCGAAAAATTATTTGATCCCATACAAACTTTTGATCTTGAACAAAAACAGTAGGTATCGATTGGCATAAAAAAAGGTTGTCAAAATGGCAAATTTCTCGCACCCTGTATGATCCTACCACAATCTGTAAACGTCAATCTTCATTAGGTAATTTAAAATCGAGGGAAGATCTTCTAAGACTATTTTCGCGTAGCTGCCTTCACTGACCCAAAAATAATTTCAACCCTGTATATTTACATCAAAGTCTTCGTAATTTTATTACACAAGTACGTAAACATTAAATAAAATACACTCAATAGAACGGAAAAAAACTCACGTATCCTAACAATTATATTAGTTAGGTAGATACAAGTGCGTATTTGACATATTTGTGGTATTAAAACATTTCTCGTAGCGTTTCATATTTTCATATTAAAGTAATTCCGGAGTTTTTTTTTAATCTAAACAAATTGATAAACACAACTGACTGAGAAATAAATAGTGATGTAAAAGGTTACCTATTATAAAGTCGAAAATTGTAATGTCGAATATAAGTATCCCGAAAACGTTTCCCATTTTATTAATTGGCCTAAATTTTGTTTGCCCGAAAGTACGTTTTTCTGTTTATTATATACCCCCTTTCTCAATTAGCAGCAATTTTATTTCGCTTATGATTCGAATCAACACTCGTAAAAATTCCGAAGTATCTTTTGCCAACTACTTTTTTTGGCATAAAGTATTTTGACCGAAGTATTATTTCCCCCCCTATCAAACAATCGAATTAATTATTTCGAATAAACACTTGTTAAAATCCCGAAGTATTATTTGCCAACTACTTTTTGTGGCGTCAAGTATTGGCGGCAGCAAAGCTAGCAAAGCTCCCGCCTTCTCTTCGTCTTCTAACCTAACCTATCCGACTCGGATCTGCCCCGGGAGGTTTTGTTCGCTCGCTTCGCTCACTCACTGCGGAAATCACGTTGCGTAGAAGTTCTAACCTACATTCTTCACTTTACTTACTGTACTTGTAATTTGTCGCATAACAACTTTACGCCGAAAAATGTATGGCATAAACATTGTTGCGCATATTTTTGTTATGCTGAAATTATTAATCCTAACTTGGTTGTTCCTAAATATTGTTTGTCCTAATGATTTTCGTGTCTTATGTATGTCGGAGACATGCTTCAGTTGGCGCAGACGTGTACGACATGTCGAGTCGTTGAACGTCGGAATACCGATATTTACATTGAGAATAGTCTTATTTGCAATGTTTACATTTAATTTGTTAAGAGTTATAAAATGTAGAAAACGATAAGCAATGTTTTGTTTGAGATGTTCTTTGCTTGGTCCATGCAGGTAGACATTAAACGTCATGTTAATATCTACCCGCCTATGAAGCAGGTAGTTTGGAGCTGACATTATAAAAGGGCACTAGCGCAGTGTACGTGGATTCATTCTTGATTTAGAGTTGGAATAAAGCATTCCAGGGTTGAGTAAATGATGCATGGACGCAAGCTTATAACTCTCCAGTCGTTTTCTATCAGTATAGTTTAAAGTGTTGTAAATAGTCTGGTTTTAAGTGTGTACTTGTTGTGATTATTTAAAGTTTGGAAAATGTAAGACTGTCTGAGTTTCTTGCTGGTTCTTCTCACGACGGAGGTTTATCATTTGTGAACCAGTATAATAAAAGATTGTAATTTACCTTGTGTTTAATTATGTGCGTCCATGCATAGTATACACCTTTGTAAGTAGATACGATCAGTAGCTAGAAATTAAATATTCGCACCCCGTTTCTCGGCTGTCTCTCCGACATCAGAAAGTGGGATGTTGACTAATCGCCTACAATAAGTGGTGATGGTAAATGTACCACACGTAAAGAGTGAGGTTTGAAATCATCGACAGTCGGTAAGGTTGAACTATCGTTACTTTTTATTTGGTGTAAGGTGTAAACCACTCGTATCTTTTGAAGCAAAGTCTGTTTCGAGACGTAATTTGAGATATCAAGTTAGTTTTTTTATGGAATTTCTATTGTTGCAATACGTGTGGGTAGGTATCCCACCCACTTCACAAAAAAAAACAGTAATTTGAATAATTTCAAAGAATATCATGGCTCATACTTGTTACTTTTCTGACTTTTGAAATACTACCAGTTCTGAAATACGGGCAAGTAACCCGTGGTTCTGTTTTGTGGTCTACCAAAAATTGATTAGAGATTTCGTATGCCTGTTTTTTTAAGTTTTCTATGCGTGTGAAATTTATGTTACAGAATGTTTCGTGATGATTTCGTTCGTGATGAATTGATGATACTGATGACTATGTTGTGGCAATGAAACGAGCTCAGAATGTTTCAATTTCAAGAACAACACGTTCATAGTAGCCAGAAGTTCCGTTCATGACGACTATGCTGTTGCGATGAAACTACCACAATTTCTTGTGAAACGTCCAGGAAATGAAGGAGAATAAAGACTCCAGCTCTTCGGGAGTTGCTTTTGGAGCAACGGATGTACAAGGACAGGTTTCGTTCCAATTGTTTTAATGCAAAATTCGAAGCATTAATTTAAAGAAATAACAGTTTGACATTTCTATTTTTAGCGTGAAGTTTTTATGTTCTCAAAAAAGTTTTATTATCTACGAGATTAACTTGGTTGTAATAAAGTGAAGCCCATTATTATTTTAATACAAAGTGAAAAAGATACAAATACCCTAACCTCAACTTTTTATTTTTGTGATCAGGTTAAGTTGAGAGCTCGCGTGCAAAATATCTCTGTCATAAAACTGATAACGTACAATTTGATGTTTACAGTTCAACATGGTGAATTGGAGCGAGCTGCCGGCCTGCAAGTTATTGCTGTCATCATGTCCCCACGGCGTGGCAGAGGCTGATGGCTGGTGTCGCTGCTGCCTACCGTGAACACGTGGTGCAGCGCGTGGTGAAGACACGTTGTCAATCCGGTGAGGAGTTCACATTTTGTTGAGCTATTTGAGCCCTGAGCTAATGTTTATGAGTCATCGAGGGCTTCTACCCTTTCGATTCTATAGAGTTAAAACTTGAGAAAGAAATGCAACATTAAAACTAAATTAGACAGCGATAACGTAAGGTTACGCAAGTTTATTAAAGACTTTATTAAAGTTTTATTAAACGCATTGAGATGTATTTTAACAATTTCTGATATAGGATGATGATGATGATGATGATGATGATGATGATGATGGTGATGATGATGATGATGATGATGATGATGATGATGGTGATGATGATGATGATGATGATGATGATGATGATGATGATGATGATGATTATGATGAAGATTATGATGAAGATGGCGGTTATGATAATGATGGTGGTTATGATGATGATGGTGGTTATGATGATGATGGTTGTTATGATCATGATGGTGTTGATGATGGTTATTATGATGATGACGATGGTTATTGTGATGATGATGGTGGTTATGGTGATGATGATGATAATCATTTCTTATTATTTGGACCGTCAATAGTTTCAGTTTGACTACCTTAGTTCAATTAAAATGGTGGGTACTAGAATTAGTCATTATAGTTTGCAATCGCATAGTTTGCAATTGTGGAATGAAACTTTTTACATTTTTGTTGGGTTCGGTTTTCTCGGACTACATGCACCATTTTATCATTCGTAGTCGTAGGTGTAAAATCGGATCTATTTTTCCGTCTCAGTGCGGCCACGATTATGAGTGGCGTGCGTTTGGTTTAATGGTGTAAGTGGTCAATGCATTTTGATTGTCCGACAGCCATGGAGGTGGTTGTTAAGACTCTATTGCTCGGTGTAGCATCTGGAGTATTGTAACTGCTGTGAGTACTGCAACCCATTTGTTGTTTTTGTTGAAGTGAAGTGTTTCATTTTTACTATTGTAGAACTATGTCGGTTACTAGCTAGTAAAGTAGTAAGTACATAGATAGACTTGCTAGTCTGTTTCAAATGTTAATGAAGTTGATTTTAATTCCCTTGGTTGATTAAATGAGATTTTCTATTAACTACTTTAAATGCGGAAAGGGTAATTGTTAAATTTAATGAGTTCTTATGTCATTTGAGCTTTCAATGGACTGAGAGCAAGTTCGATGGATTGAGCGTGATCTAATAATCGCATCGGAAGTTCCGGAGCATGTAAAAGGTGCACGTGAACTGCTTTTTATGTGCAGTATACTCTTTGCGAGGAGTAGCACTTACGCGGCTGAAATGGTTAACTTCTGATGGGTTATTGGATCCTAACAAGCCCATGGACAGAAATTGAATCAGGTGCATGGTTATGGTGTAACCTGGTTGAGTAACTTACGTTTTTGTTTGAGTCGAGGGATTGACTCTTTAGTTTAAATCATTTTGACTTTTAATTGGTAAAACAGAACTTGGTTTTCAAGAAATGTAACTGAGTGATATTTGATGACGTGATGATAGATGTGAATTTTAGGTATACCGTTACGTTCTGGGGGTAAAAATGTGCCGGGGTGTTAATTAATAAATAATAATAAATAAATATCTTGGGACATCTTACACAAATCAACCTAGTCCCACGGTAAGCTCAATTAAGGCTTGTGTTGTGGGTACCAGGCGACGATATATATAATAGATAGATATACGTATAGATACTTAGATACATACACAGCCATGACCAAGGAACAAACATTTGTGATAAATAAATACACAAAGAATGCCCTCGCCGGGATTCGAACCCGGAACCTCCAGCTTCGTAGGCAGGGTCACTACCAACTAGGCTACAGAGGCTGTTAATTGCCTAAAGACTGGCATGATTTTTGACATTGTCTTGTCAAAATCCCAAACGTGATGACGAATGTTGTAAATCGTATGTTGGGCAAAGTAATAAGTTGGCTTCAGAGTATGCCCACAGTCAGTTTGGTGACTGTGGATGGTTTTCGTACCATCATGTGATGATTGTAGACAGTGTTCCTGCGTACCTAGCTGAGGTCGTGGATGAAGTGTGCCTACAGTATTATGGTGACTGTAGTTGGTATTCCTGCGTACCTCGCTGAGGTCGTAGATGAAGTGTTCCTACAGTATTAATGGTGACTGTAGATGGTATTCCTGCGTACCTTGCTAAGGTCGTGGATGATGAGCTTGCCAACAATGATGTTAAGAGTTAAAGTGTGTTCTTGCAAACTTTATTTACTCAGGTCAGTCAGTTAAACTCAGGTCAGTCAGTGACTGCGCTGAAGATTATAGATGTGTCCGTGTACTTTACTCGGATAGCGGGTGTTTTGTGACATGTTGATGACTGTAGATTGTTTTTCTGTGTACATTGCTGAGGTCATGCGCAATGAGTTTGCTTACAGTATTTCTGATAACTGTTGGTGGTATACCTGCGTACCTTGCTAAAGTGGTGGATGTGTATAGAGTAACATTGACGATTGTAAGATGTTCCTACGATGCTCTAACAGGTTATAGAAGAGGAGTGTGAAATGATCGTGTGTAAAATTGTTTCAAATTTGATTTCGTAAAATGTAACAGTAGTCGTTTCTATCCCATTATGTATTGAGGTCAGAATGGGTCGACCGTACCAGAGGATTGATCGTAGCCGTAACCCGATGCGTCTGCCTGTGAGTAGTCCGTGGGTACGCAGTGCGCGGCAGGCTCTGGCGGAGGTCGAGTTTTAGAGACCGTAGTGTCATAGGGTTGAATCGGCGATCCCTTAGGGATGCGCGTAATGTATGTGGTTATGTGATAACCAATAGGCCACGAATGAGATTATATTCTTCCGAAAGTTTTCTGTAATGTTTTACGTAAAATGTGGCTAGGAAAGCCAGATGGTACTTGTTTGCTCTTGAATTTAAATTGGTGGTAATTAATTGACCATAAATGATCCTAAATTCAGTTGCAAAGATTAAAATTATTTTTTCTTGAGTTGAGATGATTTTACGTAGACAGATAATTTGGTCAGGAGTGACCGAGTGGTAACAAAGACTACTGGGTCGCGTTTTATAAAGTTACAATTTACAATTTCGCTGTTTGCCTCTCTAACGCACGCACTAATTGGCTAGAAAGAGAGGCAAACAGCGAAATTGTAAATTGTAACTTTATAAAACGCGACCCTGGTGTACGTGTTTGTTTCAGATACAAGCGAGGACGCTTGTCTTGTCAGTATGGCCGTGTCGGAGACATGCTTCAGTTGGCGCAGACGTGTACGACATGTCGAGTCGTTGAACGTCGGAATACCGTTATTTACATTGAGAATAGTCTTATTTGCAATGTTTACATTTAATTTGTTAAGAGTTATAAAATGTAGAAAACGATAAGCAATGTTTTGTTTGAGATGTTCTTTGCTTGGTCCATGCAGGTAGACATTAAACGTCATGTTAATATCTACCCGCCTATGAAGCAGGTAGTTTGGAGCTGACATTATAAAAGGGCACTAGCGCAGTGTACGTGGATTCATTCTTGATTTAGAGTTGGAATAAAGCATTCCAGGGTTGAGTAAATGATGCATGGACGCAAGCTTATAACTCTCCAGTCGTTTTCTATCAGTATAGTTTAAAGTGTTGTAAATAGTCTGGTTTTAAGTGTGTACTTGTTGTGATTATTTAAAGTTTGGAAAATGTAAGACTGTCTGAGTTTCTTGCTGGTTCTTCTCACGACGGAGGTTTATCATTTGTGAACCAGTATAATAAAAGATTGTAATTTACCTTGTGTTTAATTATGTGCGTCCATGCATAGTATACACCTTTGTAAGTAGATACGATCAGTAGCTAGAAATTAAATATTCGCACCCCGTTTCTCGGCTGTCTCTCCGACATGTATATGTATCGAAAAATTATTGTGCATAATGGTGATGTTCCTACTATTTAATGTACTAAAAGTGATTACCTACCTTTAAGTAACTTTAAAAATATTTTTTTATTCCTTATACTTAACTATTACTAAATAATTCGCCCTGTTGTCCAAAGAATTTAAGTGAGCAATTTTGACCTGGGAACCGGTCGACGAAGCCCCGCTGCGCGGGGCTTCTATTTCCGCTCTAAGGGATAAAAGGTACCTAACGAACCTATCCAGGTTAAGGTAGGGGAGGTTCAGATTATTTCTTTTTTAATGCGGGGGGCTTCGCCCCCCGAGCCCCCCTGGTGGGGGGCTACGCCCCCCCGTCCCCCCTATTTTTGGGTTTTGTAAGTATGAGGATGTGTAAACAATTGATTAAAAATACTTTCGTATTTAAAGACTACGCCATTCACTCCGCCCTAGCTTCGAAACCTAATGAAGTTTCGAAAATCCCTTATCCGATTTTCACTTGTCCGACAATCGTTCTCCTGGTTATTGATATAAGGGAAAATTACATTTCCGATTTATGAAAAGGTGGTTACCAAATCGATTGTCAAATAAAAATGTTGGCAACCGTTGTTCTGGTTACTGATATTGGCACCGTGCGCGATGACAGCGCCATTGACAGGTGGCCATTTTAGACATTATAGTCGCCGCTTTCAAGCGGGAAGTAAATATTTTGAAAAATATTAATTAAATTTTGTGTTATTTTGATATATAAGGCAATTTTGGACAATTGCAGTCAGTAACATTATTGCTAATAACATTAATATTGTTGTTTTCAGTTAGAAATGAGCCTAACTCATAACTAAAACGGGGTTTCGTGCTATCACGCACGACATCGTTTTCCAACCGGAGACGATGAATAAAGGGATGAAATTGGTGCAAGCTGGGCATGTTCTCGAGGTTGAAGATATTCGCCAAGAAGACATGTCTCGTATTATCAAATCCCGAGTGGTTCGTCAAGCTTCAGTGACAGCAACGGCGTACAAGACAACTTTGTAAGTATTAGGCCATTAGCACACGACCGAGGAAAGTGGCGTAATAAAGAAGAGGCCTATACCCAGCAGTGGGTGGACACGGGCTGAATAGATAGACACCTGTAAGTTCTTACGTAAGTTATAGGGACGGAGCTATACTAAGGAATGAGATAGTGATATTCACCTCTCATTCCTTAGTATAGCTCCGTCCCTATAACTTACGTAAGAACTTACAGGTGTACGAGCGCTCTTATGCACATGTTGTCTGTGGTATTATGTAAGCCGATTTTTGTGTTTCGATACCGTTCAATAAAAGTTTTTTCTATTCTCTAACAAATAAATTTACTTACAGCTAAACACCAATTCTCATGTAGAGAGTGTATCGTGCGACTGCGTTTATAATAAGAGTGGGAAATGCAAGCACATTGCAGCACTTATATACTTCATCAATGTTCGATGAATGGTCTTGGAAATCGGTAAAATTTACAGTCACTGTTCTTCTTGGTGTTATTGCAATTAACAATAACACACCTTACTAGGCCCATATTAAATATTTATCTGGTAACGATGAGAAAATATTTGCTGCAGTATGGATTTGACAGCTGAAGTCGGCGACCATAATGTCAATTTTAGCCGCAGCGAGCGTGGCGATCGTTTCGGCTACCCCCTCCACCCGCTTTGCACCCTGCCAATAAGGTAAAAATGACATTTCGATTTCGCTTAGCATCGGATTTATGAAAACATGGTTAACAAATCGGTTGTCAAATAATAAATTTGGCAACCGTTCTTCTGGTTATCGAAATTCGGGAAAATGTTGATGTGGAATAGAAAACGAGGACCATTTCAAAAAATATGGTAAACAATGTACATGGATTATAAAAATTAGAGGAACCGTTTTCGGACAAGTGAAAATCGGACAAAGGATTTTCGAAAGTTCAATAGGTTACCGATGTAAAACCATAGAGACGAGGAACGCACAAAAATAAGCTATTTCTAAATAAGGTTGTACTTATTTAGCAACGGGGTAAAGTCAATCAACGGTTATTCATATTTTTACAAAAATATTTGAATTCCTTGATTATTTTATTAAAATATAACCATAAAACTATTAAGCGACCGTTGATGTCGAAATGGTTTTCGAAATATAACATTCCGAAAATAATGAACAATCTCAATTGAAAAAAGTGAGATGTACCATTTTTTACCAGAATAACCCTACGACTAACGAGTTTCAGTTTAATTTCACTAATGTAGGTATCTAAGTATAAGCTTTCACATTGAAGTTGCATGCGCTTACGCTGTATAACGGTTGGTTATGAAAAACAAGTTTCTTCAAACTTAGCGTAGTTCTGTTTTTAAACTTATTTCCATTACTCTTCTTTCCAATGTTATAGAGGCAAACTTCAGAAATGATGAAACGTAATAGTTTTATAACTTTGTCCTTTGCATTTTGCCTGGGAATACAATTTCTGAAACAGCATACTTTTTGTGTATAAATATTTAGTCGAATTTTGTGTAATTAATGAAATTTGAAAAGGTACAACATACATACATATTATTTAATGTATTACAAACTTACATTTATTCTAACATAGCATAGTTGGCAACAGATTAAATTAGTAAAGTAGTAGCATTATCACATACAATTGGGTAAGCTCCAATATATCAGAATTTAAGTATGTGGCGGTAACTAATTCAGTTCCAATGCTTGTATGTATGTAAGAAATGTAATATATTTATAATAAGAGTACCGTAAACTGGGGTTACTTTGAACTTTGGGGTTACATTGATAAAAACTTCTTTTATTTTTTAATCGCGAATATCTCTCGTTATCAAACGCATCCATATATTTTTTTAGTCTGGCAAGAACGATAGTTGTCCTTATTAATTGTTTAAACACACATTAAGTGAGTACGGCCGTTAAAACAGCGAATCACTTATTTATATTTACGTATACTTTTTGCTATTTTTGTGTGTAAAATAACTCCTAAACTAACAATAAGGGTAGTGAGGTAAACGGTTTTTAATCACAATAAACTTGTCACAACTGTGTTTAGGTATACAAATATAACGTTTTTGGGGTCTTCAATTCAAATTAAGTACTTATAACAATTGTTTTTATTCAATGGGGTGTCTTTGATCACCTACATGGGGTCACATTGATCAGAATCTTACGTATAGTTGGTTATGGTATGTCTATCCATTTGACTGTTTATTTTATAAGAAGATTGTTCTCTCATCAATCTTTGATTTTTGTTTTTAATAAAGTTGAATATCTGAAGTTTTTTTATTATGTTTCTGGGTTACTTTGATCACAAATATTTGATCAAAATAACCCCAAAACGACGTAAATTGTTGTAACTTTTGATACTGCGAACGGATTTATTTATTTCCTTAGCCACTACACTGGCATTTTAGTCCATTGTACAAGTAAGTGTCAGGTGCTTTTGCTGGCAGTCCTAATAAAAGGCATCTCAGTACAAGTTTCAATGTCACATATTGGGACATTGAAAATATTAACACTGTCCTTATAAAAGTCAGCCAGTCTTAAAATTATGCAAATAGTTTTGATATAAGTTAATTATGTCAAAGTTGGGATATGAAGCATTAAAGGTACAGAAATTTATCATCGTTTAAATGCCCTAATAGTTTATTTTATCTTATTGATGGCAACTCAAGCTACGATGACGAGTATTGGTACAGCGTCGAGTACTAGTATTTCCACCTTACCTATTTTGTGCTCTATTTTCATAAAAAATTCAGGGACGAATTCTGTCATTGTTTGAAACGTACGATACGTTAAATATTTCTCGCAATTATTCAGCTGTAAGTCAATATTTAACTTGCGTATAAAAAAGAGAATACAGTTCATTTCACATTATCGCAACAAAACCTCGGTCGTAAAAAGAGTCAATTTGGCGCGTTTAGCGAAAACAATCACACGGTCGGTCGTAACGTGCGGGAATGTCATTAAAACCACCCATGTTGCTGGGTTATTTCGGTAAAGCGCGCCAGGCAAAAAAGGCTTTGCCCAACTAAGATAGGTTTTAATACGTATAGTTCTTAAAATATACTTACATTAAATATTGTTTTTAGTTTGTAGTTTTAGCAACGGCTTTTAAATATTTTTGATTGGTATAGTCATTAATACCTACCTATAGTTCCAGCTCTAAGTTTAGATTATGATAGAAAATATAAAAAAAACCGGCCAAAAGCGTGTCGGGCCATGCTCAGTGTAGGGTTCCGTAGTTATTCAAAAACGGCTGGACCGATTATGTTCGAAATAGTTTTATTTTAAAGTACTCTATAAGCTCACTATTCAAGATTTTTTCATATATTTTAGACCTACGGATCAAAAGTTAGAGGGACACAATTTTTTTTCTTCTGTAGCTATTATCTCTGTAAATATTAACTTTAGAAAAAAAGTCTATTTTAAGACCCTTATTATTTTTAGAGAACTATTCAATGATACCCTACACGATAGGTTTACATCAATTAAAAAAATCATCCCCACTTCACCAGTTGGGAAGGTACCCAAAAAAAAAAAAAATTTTATTGTACCACTTTGTTGGCATGATTAATATGTGTACCTGTACCAAATTGCAAAGGACCATGGGCATATTTGTATGGAGAGTGGACCAAGAACCAACAGAGCTGAAAGTGGTGTCATTAAATAGGTATTTACATTTATTTCATTTCATTCTATGGGCACTTTATTCAATTCCATTGCAAAACGGAGATATTTGTATTTTAGTCAGAGTAAATACTATGATGATTGGTGTGTGGACGACGGTGATTTACTTAGAGAGTACAAGCAGAACGCCTTACTCATATAAAATTATCCCATGGAATTCAACTTTGCACCTATAAAATGAAATAAAGTACATAAACAGACCTTACTCCCAGCTCTGTTGGTTTTTGGTCCATATTGACGCATAGTCCTTTCTAGTATTAACGGTCACTGAGCTATGCTGCGGATGCGGACAGACGGACAGGCGGACAGACGGACATGACGAAACTATAAGGATTCCGTTTTTGCCATTTTGGCTACGGAACCCTAAAAAACTATTGCACTAGAGAATATTCTACTTTATAGTTTTAGCTTGTGAAATTTCGATAAAAAGTACCTAGGTATTAATTAGCAGTTTCATTCGACGAAATATATTTTTGAACGAAAATGGAGGAGGAAGAGTATAGGTAGTGTTTTCGACATTAAAATCGTTATAATGTTGCTTACGATATACAATACACCTTACAATATACTTGAGGACCGCAATACCTGCTTCCTCCAGTTGAGCAATATTGGGGTTTTTCAACTCTTACGGGTTTTTCAACTCTTACCGGTTTTACGGAGTTTCCTGATCATCGGCCACGGCTTTCGTTTACACGTGCAATACCAATTACCAGTAAATTATCAATCCGTGTCGCCACTAATTGCGACTTTCCTACTCTACTCTTCGAACTGGTATCGTATTACTTAAGTATATCTATAGATACTGTTCACTAGGAGAGAAGAAAAGCAATCAATGGGTTTCTCATAACGCGTGTTTAGTGCGAGATAAACGTTTTTATCTTCAATCCCAAGATTATGATCCAATTTACCATCCGATGCCGATGTATTGCTTATTACGTATACACGGTGGAATTTAATCGGTGAACAGGAACCCATTTTTCTAACTTAGTAATCGATGGCGGTCACGTTTATGTAGTACTTAAGTGGAACCAAGTTTTTTTTTAGCATAATTTTTTTTTATGTTGAAATTAAAATTTATTGAAATTAAAGTTTAATACCTCTTTTCAAACTATCAGCCATAGAAACTTAAAACATAAATGAGCAATAACCACTCACATGCTTTAATTTTTGCGATAGACTCTATTCCTATGTAAAATAAGAGCGATGCATGGCTGATAGTTTGAAAAGAGGTATTAAACTTTTCAGACTAAACCATTAGTAGGGTGACAATAAATTTTAATTAAAGTTTAATTTCAACATAAAAATTTGTTATGCTAAAAAAAAAACTTGGTTCCACTTAAGTACTACATAAACGTGACCGCCATCAATTACTGAATTAGAAAAATGGGTTCCTGTTCACCGATTAAATTCCACCGTGTATACTCTTCGAATTGATTAGGCATAAAATGAAAAAGAAATATGAATTATTTTTGACTTTGATGTTATGATTACTTAAACTCTGATATGGATGCCTGTAGCCATGACTTTGCAAGTATCGATAACGTTAAGTTTTTCTCGATATGTAAAGCAGGCCATCGCCATGTCATCCGCTTTGGACATTACATTACCTGTTAACGAACTTTGCACGTTTTCTTTCTTTCTTCATGTCCTTATTGTGTCCCATAAGACGCCGTTAAGAGATTCACCAATATTAAAAGTATGCCTTGTATAGAAGGGGCTACCAGTGGTGCAAATAAAATAAGCTGTCAAAATTAATGAAACTTTTAAAGTAACTTTTTTAATGTAACTTACGAGTTCTTCTAATCGGGTTGGCTTGAAAATATTAAGCAATGGTTTTGCGAATATTATTCATTGTAGGCTTACTTGCAATAGCTCAAATTACAATGCTAATGACGGCGTGAATTTCATGATAATGGCCCGGGAATTAATTGATTAATTGAAATATCAATTAGTGAGAAAACACCATTATTTGCTAACGCCGCAAATTGCTTGCGGCTTAAACAGTCGTGAAAGCTTCTGTCAACAATAATAGCCTGTTAATTGGTAGTATGCAATTATATATGTTATATCGTTTATTACGTACGAGTGTGGGTTACTGCGCAGCGGCTAAAATAATCTATGTTAAATGGTACAACAATAAATTACCCAAAATTAACAATCGTAATCCACTCATTGGTCCTAAATTTACCCGAAGCCAACCCGATGCTTTTTGGCTGATCAAACAAACGCTCGAGGAAGTATGATATTGTACCATTTAAATTATTATGAATTAAACCGAAATCTGTAATTCTTTATTATTTCTTGAATTATTATTAGGAATATTTGATTGCATTGCTTCCGATCTAAAATTAAATAAGCATCTGCAGCAAATACAATTTTTCATCCTTTGTGAACGCTGCCTAATCGTAGCTTTTCGTCACACATCGTTTAGTTTCAAGCCTTGAATCTTTAAAGACGCATCTAATCGATACTGAGCATAATTACCGATCACGCTAACGTTCGAACTCACCACGCTGGCGGAATATTAAACGAGCCACATCAAAGTGGAGCATATGCGTCCTGTGCGTCTTGTAAATGGCTTTTCCTAATGACTTTAAGTAGGTATATTTAAATGAGGAAAATGTTTACTCTTGCAGAATAAACAAATTTGATAACATGAACATTCAATTTTATTATATTCCATCCTATATACGTGGTAGTTTGTGTTGGACAAGCTTTAGTGACTTTGATTAAATTGATAAAAAGTGAAACCTTTATTATATAATTTTTCGGGGTCAAGTACCCGTATATTATGTTATTACTCGTAGCTAATGAAAACAGTGTATGGAACTACTTCGTTTTATTTAAGATTAGAATTATCTGTCAAACGGGTGAACAAAGAAGCAGTGGTCGTAAACCTTCCTTCTTAGATTTCGGCCGATACCACTGAATTTCTCGGAACTTATGTATATACATATCATTTGATATTTACCGATAGCTGAACGCATAGTTTTCACATTTATTATTAATTTGTTGGCAAAACTGTATTTAAAAAAAGTTATAAGTGTTTTATAAGCAAGATGGCGGTAATTTAGAAAAAAGATATATACCTATACAGGGTGTTTTTTTTTCGACCGTTCAAATTCTACGTAGTGAATGTGTAGGTCATACTGACCAACTTTTACTATGGGGACAAAGTCGAAATCGCGAAAATAAAATCAGCTGTTTCATACAAATTGGCGGCATTACGCCGGCCGAAATGTATGAAACAGCTGATATTTTTTTCGCGATTTCGACTTTGTCCCCATAGTAAAAGTTGGTCAGTATGACCTACACATTCACTACGTAGAATTTGAACGGTCGAAAAAAAACAGCCTGTATATTGAAAGTTTTCGTTTAGTGTTTGGCGGTTTTTAACAAAGTATTTTTTTTATTTGTAACTAATATCGTACCGATTTTACATTTACGAATTTAATGAAGTTTACAGTCTAAAATTTAACAATATTTGCATATTTAATCTGGCTTACATTATGCACTCCCAATACTTTTAAAAGTCATGCATTTAAGGATTAAAACTATCGGTATAAAAGCGGACACGGTGCCATAAAGACTGAGCAGATAACAATACTAAGACAACCCTACGCATCGGCAACGTCGTTTAGTATTTGTCGCCATTATAGGCGGTCTGGGACGCTCTAATGTAGTTTGAATTTGGTAACAAATTAGAAAATAAAACTCAGATGACATACATAGTTTTATTCACTGTCAGTGGAAGAGTCCGAGGACTCGTACCACCAACGTTTATAAAAAAAAATCCACAGTGTTATCTATTACATTATCTAATTTCATTAAAAAAAATATATTATTTTAAAATGTTATATACCGTAGCCAACGATATGCCAGCAGTCTCAGCAGTCTTTTTCACACGTTCCGATTTAGTGGTATATTCTTTTCTATGGCACATTTCTTAATTTGTAAATATTCACCACCATCCGCTTTTCACTAGTAGTCACAGGATTTTGCTTTCATCCATTTTAAATGTGCACCAACAAACAAAATATCTAAATAGATCAACAATTAATAACGAAATTGAACAAAAACGATAACAACAATCTTTAAGTAACTAACAGCAATACAAAACACAACCGACTCAACCGACAACAATATGAAGTCGAATGACAGACAGTGACATTTTAAAATTGTGTGAGAACTCTGCCTCTTTAGGTTTTTTAATGTACAACCTTTCCATGTAAAATTGCAAACGCAATTTATTAAAATTATTGTCTTTTCATCTTAGAATATAAATTAACTAACATTATGTTTCTTATCTGTTCACAACACTGAGTAATGTGTATTAATATAGCATGATAATAAATTCGTGATATTTAATAACTCGTATTTACTGTTCGATCCGCAGAATTTGCCAGTAAAAAAACCTTATATCTCGTTCTGCAAAGGTCTTTCTAATGCTAAAAAAAACGAACAATAGGTACTAATCTATTTACATGCCCATATTTCGCAGTTTCTTTTAAGTTTAGTCTACATACCGTAGATGTATTTGGTGTATTTCGTTTATAAGGTTAAGGTCCTATCAAATTAATTAATAAAACAATTAACTAATAGGATGATTTTTAATTTACATTAAACATTATTAACTTCAAGTAGAAACTAAGATATGTATATTCATGTAGGTACTTAATTATTTTTTATTTCTTGATTTTCCAAACAAAAAGATAATTATAATTTCTTTCAAAAAAATTGGTTGCCTGTAAAGTCGGTATACGGGCGAAAGTTTTACGTGACAACGACGTGCCTTTCACTTTTTATGTCTGTCTCTCTCGCTCTTAGGCGGGCTAACCATGCCCGAGTGGAAGGGACGCGTGCCTCTCACTCGCTCTCATTGTGAGCGCATAACGTGAGCGGAGCGTAACGCAGTTTCTTGAAGTGTCACCGGCAAACCAATTTATGGGTAAGGCCGCGGATTTTGACGAATTCGGAGCTTAAAATTTGTCTTGCTCATAAAAAAAAAACTGATAACATCTAGAGAACTCGGATCAATTTTAAAATATTCCCCTATGCTCAGTTACATGTAATCAAATGAAATAGCTACTTTAGCTCTTTATTTAAAATTAATAAATAAATATTTCTGCCAAAAACGTAACGAAAGTCGAGTAATTTTTTCGACTACGAGTACTTAAAACCTTTTTTTTATATATTATTAGACTTGTCAGCATTAAATGTTTGTTTTTAAACCAAATTATAATGATAAACGATTGCTTCGTTCATTAAGGACTTATGATATGTGAACAATTTTACTGTTTTCTTTCCCTTTACTTTTTGGGTCACCAATTCCAAACTTACGTTACGATACTTTCGTAACGCTTTTTTAATTCAAACTCATATATAAACGAATACGAACGGTCATACATCAAACGAACGGTCATATTTAAGCGAATGTTGGTAGAAATTTGTTTATCGACACTAGCAACTCTTATTCTAGTAGGGCGACACCCATAAGCACACTCACTCCCATTAATTCGTTAACAAGTGGTTGTCACAGTGCACACGGCGAAAGTTTTAGCAAAAAACGTCTAAAGTGGTAGTGTGATTTTCACCGTAAGTAGTGATTATTATTAAACGGCTGTTTTTTCATACGAAAGGGTTTAGTTTTAAACGTCAGTAGCATGTACTATTATGTTCAGATTGCAATTATTTACCAAGATAATCAACCTTTTTTCAAATATACGTTACACTTGTGTTACGAATACGTTACATTTTTACAAAACGTAACGTATTTTTTATGTTACGTAACGAAAATATGTGGTAAAGGGAAGTGGACACAGAAATTAACTAATTTAAATGAGTTTTATTAGATTTTGAATGACAGCATACTGTAACAAGTGTTTGCGAAACAAATCAAATTATTTTGTTATTTAGGTATTTCGATTTGCGTTTTTAGAAGTAATCAGCTTTTTCCAGTGGGTAATTTTACCCCCCTAGGGCTAATGAAATACAGTATAATTATTAACGCGTTTGTTAGTGTTAATTAATAACAGTTCATTTTTCATTTAAGCATTTATATGGTGATTTATTTTAGTTTATTTAGTTCCAAAGATTATGGCAATAAAACATTTGTAAATACTGTTAATTTAAGTAATTACTAAGTATGAAAAATTACATTATATGGGTTGATTATTATATTTGATTAAAACAAGTATTTAGCGATAAAAATATGTTTTTTTTTTGCGACCTTTATTTAATCAGAGTTCATACCAGTATGAGTTGAGCTTTATAGTAATTTTCGTTGCGTTTTATGGTAACGTAACGTATTTTTTTTTATGTTATGTCTGTGTCACATTCGTCAAAATCCGCGGCCTTACCCTTATAAGACGTTGTCACGTCAAAATAATTAGGTCCTTATATAACTAAACTAGGTAACCATTTAACATATCCTACGGTACCTATTTAAAACAGATACTACTTGGTTACTATTTATCTACCTACTCATTACTGCCGTGTTCGATACGTGTCCTATCAGTGTATAGGTACATACCTACCAAGTATAAGTGGCATATTTCGACGTCTGATTCTTACCTGGAACAAAAATATATTATAATAAGTAAATCGTCTTCGTATTAAGATTCTAATAAAGGTAAAGCCACATCCGGTGTGGCTTCGCCTTAACACACAGACGAAGTGCGAAAACCTGACGTAACATTGCGAGACCGTGTTCTTGTCAGGAGTCTGTGCTTTATCTGTTTACAAAGGGTAGTTTTATTCTTTGATGTCATTTCCATGGTATAATATTTTTTCTAATAGGTAGGCCGTATGCGTGATTGACGTCGTCATAAATGTAAAAATTACGTTTCATTTAGTGCAAAAAATATTGTTCAGTGGACTCAACATCAACTTCTACGACAAAGTTTAAAATTGCTTTGTATGCGGTTATTCTTAAATAAGTAGCTGAACACTGTTGACTTTGTATGTTACTGGCAATTATTACCATGTACAGTATGACATGAATGCATAGGAAGGATACCTACTTATAAATTATATTATTATTAAAGTAATTGAATAAGAGTGACCAGGCGCGGATCCGGTTGGGGGCAATGGGGGCACTTGCCCCCCTGACACTGGCCTTAGGTATGCTTGGGTGCTGTTTTAAGTATAAAATATTATCATGTCACCCCCCCCTGAACGAAGTCCTGGATCCACGCTTGAGAGTGATCTTTAATATCGTTGTATAATTTAGATAAAAAGGGCTAAACCGTTTCATGTCGCGGTCGCAATACTAATTCTCTATGGTTGACTCGAAGATAAATGGTAACTGGAAAAAAATTACATCGCATATTTTAATTTAAAGTACCTTATTTTAATCTGGCATGTTGTTTAATAAATCTCACTGGAAATGCTCGCCGAGGAAAACCAGAAATTATTCACTTTTACTGACAAAGGTTGTACCGTTGTATTGTTTGCTTTCAAATGTTTGTGTTGAAACTTTCGTTTTGCATACGTTACATAGCCAGGGGGTTACCATGCCGTACTGATGTGATTCAGTTTAGGTTCAGGGAAAGGGACAGGGATATACGACACGTATAGCCTTGTCCCTTTCTCTCGACCCAAACTGAGCCGCATTAGTACGCCATGGTACCCCCCGGGAGCTGTAGCCGTACCATGATTTTGCAAATATCGGTAACGTTAGGTTTTACCCGATACGTAAAGCAGGCCATCGCGCTCGCTCCAATATGTAAGTACGAGCACGATAATTCATTGCGTATCGAGTAAAACCTAACGAATCCTTTAGTTTCCAATAGTATGGCGAATGTATTAGCCGTACCATAACTTATCGGTAACGTTAGGTTTTGCTCGATAAGGTCAGTGCGGGTAAGTCCGGCATATTTTATTTGAAGGAAAGTCCGTCATATGCGTCTTATACTGTTAATTAGGGTCGGAAATCATTTGGTAGACGGACTTTCCTGATAAACAGTCTTACCTGCATTGAACTTACGTAAATCGTGGTTACTCCAATACTTACCTACTCGTATGTAAGTGCGATATAATGCATTACGTATCGAGTAAAACTTAACGTATGGTTTTTTCCAACTCATGGTATGGTACTGTAGCCGTACCATGACTTAGCAAGTATCGATAACGTTAGATTTTTACTCAGTCAGTAACTGATTTTGCTCAACATAGGTTTAAGGTTTACCCAGACGGGACGATCAAATTGCTAATTTAAATTAATTAATAAAATTATAGATTTATTGATAAATTGAATTAGTGATGATAAAAAAATATGTACAAAGTGGTCATGAGTATACCGAGAGACTTTACCAATGCATTTTTCAATATTAAATGACACAATATGTCATTTTCGGACAAAAAAAATGATGATGATTTTTTTTGAGATATTTTGAATGTTTTTATACATGACCAGTAGTAAATTGTAGGGAAAAACTTTTCACACACGTAGAAGTACTAGTAGCCGTAGAAAATACACCTAAAGGTACTTATAAGCTTATAAGTACCTTTAGGTGTATTTTCTACGCATCTAAGCAGCAATAGTTGACTTTCTCGAAAAGGAAATGAACACGCTACGCTAACAATCATTATCTGAGCTGTGACTCCACATATTTGTAGCAATGAAATATTAGACACGATCTAAATTTCTATGTATCTAGTTATTCATCATTCATAGTGGACTAACATCAGCCAACTTGTCAAGTTTTACTTACTTCTTCAGCAGGAGCGTAATTTAAAGTAATCCGAAGCCGCGTGACAGAATTTCAAAGATAAATTTATATACTATTTGACTTCAATTTCGATTCTCTCTCTGAGCAGCTTACTTAGGAAATTGGAGAATACAATTACATACCAAGGTTATTTTAAATAAATTATTAACGTTCCAAGATTGCGACGTTTTACGAATTGAATAAGACAAGCACAATCCTCGCGAGAATAGCTAAATGAGCTTATTAATGCTTGACAAATACCTACTTTATACGTTTCTAATTGACAATTGCTAAAGGTATACTCCCTTATTATTTGTTGGCGTAGGTAGACATACACATCTTAGATTACAGTCGACAATCTAGCCTAGTCTTCGATAATACACATCTAACTATTTACGTATTTACTATATGATCATGCAAATATTACTAGTGCAAAGTTAGTTATTTATTTAAGATACAAGTGTTGAAAGTATTTTTTTCTGTACTAGTGTCGGTAATTCAAATAGACGCGAATTGAGGAGACGGAGTCTATGTTTAAATACGAAAGTAACACAACATTTTACTTGAAATAAATTAAAACAACTACGAGTACTTATGACAGACATAATTTGACGGTACAGAAATAGTTATTTATTATACAAGGGGGCAAAGTTGTTGTTTAAGTGTCGTGCCAATATTGAGACCTGAGGTAGCGAAAGATTTTAAAATTATTTTCTAAAACTGGAATCTTGAGCATTGCGAAGGTCTCAAGGCACGAGAGTTGAACAAACTTTGCCACCAAGTGTAATACAATTTTTTCCCCTCACTATCGCGAGGAAATATGATTACAAATCTCATATAAATGTTAATTAACTTAAAGAAATCATTTAAAACTGAATGTCGAAACGTATCGTTACTCCTGGAGAGAAAGAGAGAGTTACTCCTGGTACCCACTTAAATATAACCAATGGCTAATAAAGTCACCAATGAGAATTGACCAATTTAACATGTGAGCTCCGATTGCGCGCATGTTTACTACGGTCGTATAGATCCACTTATACTAGGCAGTGGTGGGCCATAGGAATTAGAGCATGGTCAAATTACTTTAGTTGGTAAAAAGCGTTTTTACCCGCTCGTATTAAAGGATAAACGAGCCCTTTACGAGCTAGTGAGGGGAAAAGTATTATGCATATTTAAAGTTTACGTATCCTTACAAATAACATTTTCTGAGCGTAGGCACCGTAAAATTGTACCTGTATAAGGTACTAGATAAAAAATAGTACATTTCCTAACTAGTGCGGCTGCGGGAATACTATTTTTCGGCGAGGGTGAAAGTTGGAGCCCGAGTGAAACGAGGGCGACAATCACCCGAGTTAAATAAAAGTTTTTGCACGTGTAATCGATGGTTTTTTTCATAACAAGTGCGTCAAAAAGAGGAATTTACGCGCGCGAAGTTCGTTTTTGCGCACTAGTTAGGAAAAAACTATATATACTTACATACGTAGTTTCTCTCGTTGCAGCGAATTGAATTTTTATCTTAGTGATTTAGAAAAAAATGGTTAGTAAATTTTGAATTCAGTTTTAGACAGTGATTGTTAAGCGATGGTCGTTGGTTTGTCTCTTGAAGGAAGTTATTAGGTATTATATTAGTATTCAATATTTTGCTTTTTGTGTAGGCGTAGTATTATTGTTAACTTTGAAACTCGATTTCGTTGGTGACTGGCATTTCAATAACCAGTTTTAACAAGTTTCAGTCAGGAAAAGCCAACAGGCCTTGTTTTTAATTAAACTACAATCAGACCGACTCCGCCTGCTGGTATCAGATATGAGAGGTTTGCTGATCCATGTACAAGAATTAAGTTAATATGTAGGTACGTAGGGACTACTTAAACATCAGTTTTACTTGAATGTAAAAACAAACTTTCGTGTAGGTAGGTAACTAGTAGGGATAACATAAATTATTTATTTTATTTTTAAACATGTACAACGTGTTTAACAAAAAATCGTACTAGATATGAAACGACAACTTTAGTCAACATTTTTGTGTTTATTTTTAGGATTCTGTAGTAAGCTGTGTGTCTGTCTGCCTGTACGTCCGCAGCCTAATTCAGTGACTGTTAGTAGGTAAGTACTAGAAATTAGCAACTTGGTAAAGGTATACATATTAAACGCAACAAAGTGGTAGAATATAATAATCATAGAAGAACATTTTTTCGTGTAGGGGAAGACCTACACGCAAAGTGGGAATGATTTTTTTTTACTGAAATCCTACAGTGTTGGTGTAGTTGAATAGGTATCTTAAAAAAAATAGGATGCCACAATAATATTTACGGAGATATAAACCCATCAGAGTTAAATGGGTACCCTCTAACTTTTGATCCGTGGATCTAAAAAATATGATAAAAAAATCTTAAAAATAAAACAATTTTAAACAGGTGTAATCGACCCAACCTTTTTTGACCAACTACGGAATTCTACACTGACCATTGGCCGACATGGCCGGTTTTTTGTAACTTGTAGGTATGAATTATTCGTTCTATTACTTTGCCACCGATCCCTCGTAATTAGGAAAACAAATAGGATTGCTCAATCCGGCGCGCGTCAGTCAAAGACGGGCTAATCTCCGGCGCGGCTTGCCGGTTCCGTCAAAATTCAATTACCGCCCCTCAGGCTACAATACCTTTTATTTTTAGAATTATCGGTTACGAGAAGGCGTTCAAGCCATCTTTAAGATAACTAAATTTCGTAAGATAAAATAAAACTGTCTGGTTAAGGTGGTTCTGGATGCTTAGCCAAGTTGCCAATCGCTAACGCTTAGCAGCGTATCGTAATTTTCCCTCTCTGTCATTCTTTCATATTAGTGCGACAAAGACAGTTAGCATTCGTTTACGATTGACGACTAAGCGTTAGTGATTGGCAACTTGGCTAAGCACCCTGGTAGGATAAATTCTATAGGCACTGTATACAGGTTAGATTATTTCTTAAGGTGCGGTTAAACTAAAAGAGCATTCGCTGTTCTAACCTCCCACTCTACTAAATTCGATCGGTACACAAAACGTGATTGGTTGATTTCTTAGAACGGGCGCTAGAACAGCGAATGCTCTTTTGGTTTAAACGCACCTTTAGATAACTATGAGAACTGGATGTATTTAACACATTGAGCGCCGGGTACTCCCGACTCCCGAGGTGAGTTCTCTGTGGGAGGTCCATTTTTAGGACACAGTGGAATAATCACGGCATCGGCATTGCATCGGCTACGAGCGTAGCGCGTAGCACTCGTTGGGAGTGAAAGTGTTCGAAAAATTAAATACTTACCCCCTTGTTCATAAACGTCTGTTAACTTAACAAGCCGCTAATAATTGTTTGTCCCTCTTGCTCTTATGGACACATTATGAAGACCGAAAGGGACAAACAATTATTAGCGGCTTGTTAAGTTAGCAGACGTTTATGAATAAGGGGGTTATTCACTTTCACAATTCTAACCTCAATAGTTTTGTGAATTTTCATAATAGTTTATTTTGGAATTATTAACTGAAAATAATAACGTTTGATTATCGTGAGGAAACCTGCAATACATCCGCAAAGAAATTCAAAGGTGTATGTGAAGTTCCCAGCCCGCTTAGGGTCAGCGTGGGGACTATAGCCCAATCCCTCTCATATATGAGAGGAGGCCTGTGCCCAGCAGTGGGACATTATATAGGCTAAAATATTATATTATTATATATGATTATCGTAGAATGTGGTGTAAATCTGAATAAAATACTAGATTCGGGTACCTAGTGAAGGGGCTTGGGAGCTTAATTATTACGTAAAAACTACCTTACCTTAACGCAAACGTCTAGATTGCATACTTTAAATACTGCGCTTTATACCTGTATGCTACAATGATTCCAGAATACATCATACATTTTTCTAACAATATTGGTGATTTTCTACCGAGTCGTCCTTGGATATTAACGTTGGGGATATGAATATTAATGTAGTATCTTTACTATTTGTTCTTTGTTCTTAACTAAATTGGTTTTACTCAACTTCTTACATTTATGTTATTTTCCAGAAATAATTATTTTCATTTAACCACATTGAAGAGAACTTCTGACACGTCTGAGTTGTTGTTTTTTGGAATTACAAATTAAATATCTTACCAAAAGTATAGTTACAATGAAAATCCGATGTAGTGTTTAACAAGAAGGTACAAGAAAAAAGTATTCCAGATTAATAAGTAGATTAGATAATAGTAGATTTAGATAGACTCATTCCTTTTAAATCGCATGAGAACAAATGCGAAAAGGTCCACGGAAAAAAGACAGCTTAAAAAATCAGGACAAATTCACACCTTATTCTGTTAACAGTAAGGTGGTCTTCTGTAATTTAAATTGACTAGACATGTTCTTTCCGTGGACCATTCAAATAGGTTGTAACTTGCTGAGGATGTAATATCGATGACACATTTTAAAAATTCGGATTCGTTACCTGGGGGCTACCATGATCTCTTAAATGCGATTCATTTTATGTTCGTCCTGTCAGTTTTCGACAGTTATTTTATGGAAATAAGGCATCGCGATTCAGATTTGGTCCTTAACTAAATTGAATTAGTATATCGTGGTAGCCCCTCGAACTCCCGAAGGAACGAGCGGCGTCGCGCTCGGCGTATTGGCATAAGTAATGAAATCATTTCACCGATATTTCCGAGTGGCTTATTTTTTATGCTTTTTCTTCATTGACAGAAATATTTCTAATGCTTGGGTTGACAATAATTCTGTCATGTCAATAATGTTGTGTCGG
>JALPQI010009235.1:0-60329 GCA_025490895.1 Thaumatotibia leucotreta
TATCTAAGCCGACCTCCAATTATTTATGATTACAAGAAACAATAAGCTTATCATGAACGTAGGTAGCTAGGTCAGACCCAACCTAAACCACATTCGGTTCGGATCCGGATCTCTTGTCAAGGACGCGTACTGGCCGGCACTTTCACTGCCACGCACTTGCGTCATAGATTAGGCCTTTATCCCACACATAACAATGGAGCATGTACAAATACTACCAAATTATATTTTATAAAAATACACACCTATTTAATTATATACATACGTAGGCTGTATCGATATGTTTGAATTACCTACTTTACCTAGGTACGAGAAGGTACATCACCGATAATGTTTTTTGTGATAATGAGTTATTTATTGTATACATATTTTTATATTTAACATTATTGGTACCTATGTATGAATTATAGTTAAAACTTGGGATCTGTGAAATAAACAAAAACGTATACCTTATAGTTTCCCTACGTCCGTCCGTATTTGCAATTACCTACGAGTCCCAGAAAGCTCAAAATTTGGAATGAGTCTAGATATAACGTGGTAAAAATTTAATTAGTAAAAAAATTGTGTTTATGATATAAAAGTGATATTGTATTGTAACTGCTCGAACCCAGACAAAAGTTTGAATTAAAATTATTTTAATTGTTTTTTACAGTAACAATGTATTTGCAATAATGGCTATGACCCTATGACTGAACACATTATGCGATTAGCTTTTGAAAATAGTTGCCTGTCAACGAGCGTTTAACGCGAGTGTGTGCCATTGTTTCAAACTGAATTATTCATAATTGTCTATTATTCATTTGAATGTAATTATAATTGTTACTACAAACAAATGTTAAATTGGTCAGGTAGCCAAATGTGGCGTATGATTATCAGCGGTGCTGTTTCTAAAGTAGGTACTTTTAAATTTTGTAAGTTGAAGTGAACAAAAACTTTAATAATGCCTCCTTAAGTAATATTAATTGCAACAACACAAAAATATGAATACTCAAGGGCCTGAGACATATTTAAAATCATAGGCAAGTAGCAACTTCAGTACAAAATCTGACACGCTCGGCCGCCATACAAATGAATGAACTTGTTTCTTCTATCCAAATCTAATTCTGTGGCTAAGACGACTGCTAAATAAATTTAAGCCTGCATCTGAGGTAGACTTCAGCTAGGCTTCTAAATCGTTAAGTAGGCGGCGGAATCGCCAGTCTTTAGTCGGACAGGAATCGATATAGGAGGCAGGTACCTATCTATATGGCTTCCTACACTTCGGATGCTGTAGAGACCGCTCGCTTACGAATGAATCTTTTCGTACAATCTGTTCTAAAAAGACGATTGTTTGCCTTTATTATTTAATAAATCATTTTATCTATATCCGGCTATACATGGCTGGCTATATATAAAGGCTTATAGTTTTACGATATCAATATCTATGTGCTTTGTATAAACCTTCGAGTATGTACATATTTATATTGTAGTATTGTACTATCATACTACTACCATATAAATATACGCTACGAAAACGATTTTAATAAATGAAATGTCAATAAGTAATATCCCGTTCTTGTTTGTCCGGATTATAATCTACATTATGAACGACTTCCGATATGTAAATGTTCTATATAATGTGCAAGTGAATTTGATACATGGCAATCGTTCACCATTATATGCAAATACTTAATAATATAGTACGTCTATTCAGAATTGAATAAATTAGAATTATTAATGTATTTGGAAGCTTGACACTGGCATCACTACTCCAGTCAAGGTAAGGTAAAGTAAGCAAGTTAGGTAAGGTAACGTGCCAAAACTCAACACTTTTGTGTCATTGATACTTTAATAATAATATTAGGACACTGACGAGCAATGGTATCTTTACCTTATTATTATTGTAGATATGGGCTAGAAAAAATGCTGCATCGACCGGTTGCGATCTATTACGGCAGCCCTATTTTATAGTTCATTACTGATACGTATACCCGTTGAGTCTAGGAAGTTGCACATTCTTTGGCACCTTTACCTTTACCTTAGTCATAATATCTATATAAAATAAGATTGCATAAGGCGTTCCCATAACTTCTTAAACGGTTCATATTAATGTTTTTATTGTTCCATTGATAGAATACTATAAATTCTTAGACAGCAAACAAATGACGGCAGTCTTAAAGATTTGAGATTATAATAATGTCAAAGACCCAACCGTGGCGAATGTGACATGGGCAAGAAATCTATGCCACGGTGGCCTTGCCGGCCGTGTGCTCGTGTTGCTTGTACACGGCACTGGTGACCTGATACTCACGTTTACCTTAGTACCATGTAAGTTGGTAAAAGTTATGTACAAAATGTACTAAAAACATGCTGAACTATCGTTCCAGAATGTGTTATAAGTATTTAGAGTAGGTATGTTTCCATAAGAAAGAGATAAAACTCAAAGGAAAAATTATCATATTATGTGTATATATTTAATGTAATATTAATAGATTATTTATTAATCATTTAGGCCAGCCGTGGTTGACTCAGTTCATACTAGTATCGGGAATTCTTTATTGGTAGCTTGTTACATTACGTTTTTAAATTTTATTCCAGAAACTTTTTAATCAAGTTTTGAGATATTATTCGTATGGTGTATTAACTGGTACTTGTATTATCTTATCAGGTACATGTCTAAACTATAGCAAATTGATTCTGAAGCGTAGGTATAAATGATAGGCTTGAATTAAAGATACCAAAGTGCACATGGCTAGGCCAATTAGAGATGCGTTTTCAGTTTACAAATATAGTTATAACATTCCATTGCAGAATTTCGGCGATATCGAAAATGTATCCTTTATGCATGTGCAATCGGTCTCTATGAGTAGTCTAGTAATCTAGTATATATTGTTATTCTATTTATGCATTATTATTTAAGTAGATCAAATATCCAAGTGTTTGAAAGGTTAGGTGTGTTTTAAAAATGTCGTCCGAGTGACTTAAATACAGCTAGTTTGTTAGAGAACTCAGGTACCGCATCAAAACTTATCATCGCGTTTGATTAACCTGGTTTTGTTATCATTAAAATGATTATGAATCTGGAAAATTCGAAACTAAGCAAACCTTATTTATGTGTCATATTACAAAGATTTACAAATTTTGGCTTTACATAAATAATAAAATATTATGTTTATTTTATGCTAAACACTTACATATTTTTGGTTATTCGCTTCGTGATTGGATAAGTTAGCTACAATTAGGTTTTGGTCTAGACAGTCTGGTTTCATAACTTCCGTCTCTGAAATAAGTACATAAATTAAAGAAAATAGCCTACTTATGTATTATCTCGAGATGAGAGAATGTTGTTATATTTAATTCCTAAGTAGGTATACAACACGTATACGATGTGGGCACAAGTCACGTTAAAATATTTGCCGCATGCAAACACAAATAATGACATTAGCAGCGCGTCAAAGTAAGCAGATTACATTACGAGCCGACGTCTTAAGCTGCCCGAGCCACTTCCCACGTATTTGCGACATTTGCATTCGCTGCCCAGAGGGAATACCAAAACGGTATAAATATTCTGGCCAAGACGGGCAAGACGGCAAGTTACGAGAGCAGCAAATGCAGAGCAAACGTAATTATGCCAAACACAGGAGCAAACTTGTTGTAATTTGCAATTGTCAGATATATTTGAACTTGTTTTGCTACCGACAACAGTAACGTGACAAACTTGACATTTATAAGAAACCTACCGCACAAAAGTTTTCTTGCCTATGCTTATGAGCTATAGGGTTGCCAGATGTATATTGAGATATACTGTATACATACTCGTATGTCTTTAGTGACGTATCAGGAGCTTAAAACAGTAGCAGAGACAAGGACAGAGTGGCGAGAACTCCACCGACAAGAGCAAAGCTCTTAAATTAAAGGATAAAAAAGTACGTACACACAAACAAATACCAAATCTTTTTTAATAATTTTCAGCTAAGCTTAAAATAAAGTATTTTAATGTACAGTCGACGTCAAAGATATAATTACGGTTTAGGTGCCAAAAATTTATTTACACGACCTTAATGTCAAGGCGGTGTTTTACCCTGCCTTACATATGCATGCCAAACCTGGCCCATTAAGAAAGATACATTAAAAAAAATAAAAATTTGTCAAAGAGGAATTGAAAGAAGCTACCAAGGACTAAAACTTAGAGATAGAGTAAGGAACAAGACCATCAGAAAGAAGACGGGGGCAAAAGATGCAGTTAAGCAGGCATTGGGTCTCATTTGGAGATGGGCCGGACATACACAAAGAACGGAAGATGGTCGCTGGTCAAAGATTATAACAGAATGGCTCCCCCAAGGAAAAAGAAGAAGGGGAAAACCACTCATAAGATGGAGTGATGACATAAAAAACATAGCAGGAGACAACTGGGCAAAGGTAGCCAAAAACAGAGAAAGTTGGAAATCATTGGAGAAGGCTTTTATTTTACTGCCCAGGGCGGTGCTTATGATGAGGATATTTTAGAAAATTAAAAACAAATAACCTTGAACTGTATATATCTATTAAGGAAATAAAAGCTTATTATTATTATTATGTTTGTATCTCCTTCGGAATCACGGGCTTACAAATCCCGGTTTTTTGATAGGCTTGCGCGGGGATACAGATCCAACACGTAGAGCCCCTTTGGAGAAATTTGCTGTGTTGTACACCTGCTGCAACCCATTCACGGGCACATCAATAGATATCCGTAAACCGGTCCCAACAGGCGTATAGAGACTATTGAGAAGTAATGGAAAAGACTAATGGGCTATGGTGATGGAGGATGGATGGATCAGAAATGGAGCTATAGAAAAGAGGTCCGGACACCTGCCATAACAACGATTTCTCTTTGTTATCGAGGCAGGCGGTGACTCGCCGCCGACTAGATGGGCCCCCGTAAATGCCGTCACAAGAGACAGCCAGGGGCAACACCGGTGTAGGCGGCTCAGGAGTGTAGAGAGGTGTACACCGCTTTCTGCGCAGTGGCTTGACAGCCGCTGCACCAACTCGCGACTTACGCAAGTTTACACTTCCACCCCTGGAGCATATACACGATGATTCTTAATCCGTGATCAGGAATCATTTTTTCTAACTCAGTAATTGATGGGGATTACGTTAAAGTAGTAATTACGTGAAAACAAATTTATTTATTTTTTAATCATATTTTAATTTTGAATTTAATTTTATCCCAAAATCCTTGTCACTCTACTACCATATCGGTTTTAATGAGGTTGTATTGTAATCTCTTTACAAAGTTATTGGCAATTGTCAATTTATGAGTAAACCTAGCCTATGACATTGTCAATCACTTTTGTCATACGCATAATAAACAAAGTCATAGTCACGGATATTGAATGAGAAAATAATAATTATTCACCAAAAATCATGCCTCCACCACATCCGTAGGTACTCAATCATAGAGTATTACGATACTGTACGTTTGCCAATACAAACGAATAGCACAAGGCGAACCCAACCAACAGGTTATTTCACGAACTTCATCCAAACATTCCAATCCCCGGACACAATTTAATAAATCGCATGCACAAAAAATCTTCGCGACTTCGGACAGTTTACAGTGCCACAACATGCTCGAGCAGTCGAGCACCTGGACGACCTTGTCATCATCCTGACGATCTGGATCAACAAATCTTAAGATTCTTTGCTGAAGAAGATTTCGAGTGGATCAATCCAATCACAGGAACAATCAAGCGGATCTGTGTCAAGAACAACACGGTGGACATTTTGAACACTTGTTAAATTATGTTTAAAATAATGTATTTTGTTTTAGTTGGTCAGGTATGCAGTTTTATTGTTTTTATTTCAATATTAAATTGTACTGTATGAAAACAAATTGCTTTACTTGCTCAAGATTTTGCCAAGTTTAGGTAATGCACGTTAACATAATCTCCTATCAATTATGTTCGACGTTATCAGTGTTGCACTGATAAGATAATGAGTCTTTATTGACATAAGATCCGTCAAATTCCCGTTTCCCGCCATAGTGATGGCACTTGACGTATCGTAGTTAAACTTTATACTGTAGGATGACCATGTATTAAGTGGTAATTTGTTTTAATTAGGTTTTCACTTTTAATTAATTAAACAGTGAAGAAATAAGTTGAGACCTCGCCGAATAAGTTTAATTTTGGCTAAATTTTAATGTTTTTCTACTCCTGATCACGGATTAAGAATCATCGTGTATATAGCTCTGACGACTCCTCTCTGGGCGGCCAGTTAAGGCAAGCCAGAGCTGAGAGTCCTACGGGTCCCCTTGGGGTTCCACTCCGACCGACGAAGACACGCCGGAGGCGGGGACCCTGACCGACTCTCGGGAGCACTCGGGTCCGTGGGGTCGTTACTCCCCAACAGCTCGCCACAAGCTGCCCTGCGGCCTTATTATTATTAATTTCAAGGCGATAAAGTCGTGTAAATATATTTTTGTCACCTAAGCCGTAACGATATCTTTGACGTCGACTGTACCTTATGCGTCTCTGAAATCATAAAGTAGCAGTACCATGTCTTTGTAAGTTCGGTAACGTTAGGTTTTACTCGATACGTAAAGAGCAGACCATCGCGCTCCCTCCAATATATCAGTGCGAGCACGATAACATTTATTACCTACGTATTAAGTAAAACCTAACGTATCCTTTACCTACTTTCCAACTCATGATACGGCTACATACAGAGCAACATTTTATATTACAATAAGTACGTAAGTTTGGTAACGTTTATGAGCTACGACAAACATTTATTTGGTTAAGAAAAATGACCGTTTCTAAAATACTCGAGATACGAATATCGCCAAACTCTGTCGCTCTTGCACTATTGAGGAATTTAGGGCTTAGTGAAGTAAGAGCACTGTTCGCGGTAGGCTCCGACGAACGCCGCCGCTTGGCATAAGGATAAAATAAATGTGCGATCCCAGGGGATGGTTTATATTTAGAAGGCGCTGCTTGCGATTGCGATGATAAAAAACTAGCTTTCCAAATTGGCTAAAGATCAATTATGATAGCACTAAAGCCGCAAGTTTGATATTTTAATGCAATGTACCTGTAATCCGCATTGCTTCGCATAAGAGTTCTGAGACTGTTTCCTATTGCATTTATTTATACTACTACCTACCTAGATAAGCACTATTAGTTTCTCTAGGAACGGTACGGATTTTATAAACGGGTTTGGAAAGTTGCCGGGCATATTCCAGTCACGATCAGACCTAATCGAGCGCACTCCAAACTCGACCTAAGTAGTTCACTAATTTGGCTTACTTTAGGTTCATGTACCTACGTTATTACTAAGCTATTAGAATCCTAAAGCTAAGACGAATAAAGGGTTAAGGTAGGAGTGTAATGCCCTTTGAATACTAAGCCGTATTTTATGGAATACCTGTGGAAATGTGCTTTCACGTATATCATGCATTTAGTTCTAATTATTATTGCGGGACACTTCTGGGTTAGATTGGCTCAGGACCCGGATAAATAGCTTACTCGAAGAGAGGCCTATGCTCGCAGTGGGAGATAGCTGGTTGATATGATGACTTCTTATACTTGTTAGCGATTGGAACATAATATATAGGGTCTGTATTTTAAATGCTACCAAGTTTAACAACTTCCATTCTATGTTGCGTGCTATGATTTAAAAAAATAATTCTAAAACGATTACGCAGAACAAAAGAGATAGTATTTATGTAATCCCGTTTGGTTAAACTTTGAACCAGATGTAATTATTTAATGCAACAAGCGTGTGATATAACGGCTCGAAACAAAAGTAAAAGCTCGCGGACGAATAGAACGGGAGCGGCCGTCGTGTGTTATCTAATTCCGGTCAATGTTTTCGACAAAGACTTGAAAAACGTTTTTAGAATGACGTACAAAAATGCTTGCCGTGTGGTGACGGAAGAATACATCTGTAACCACCCCAAAACTTCCCGTGGTGGGCATCGTGAAACTCGGCTAAGGGATTGAAGTGCCATTGAATATTAGTTTACAAAAGATTGATGATGGCAGTAGCATCATCATGGACCAAGGAGACACTATTGTGATTACCAACCCGCTTCCCCAGCGTGGCAATTATTGGCATTTACCCGCGTTTTGCATTCTTACGCATACTTAATAGGTGACGCCTACGGCAGTGGAGTGAGAGAGGCTGATGATGTGAAGATGTGATGTGACAAAAAAGTTGATACAGTCTACCCTTTCCGATTGGCAAATTGTTCTGTCTTTGGACATACCGCTTTGAATGATGAATATGCTATGCCTACGATGTAAAATGCAGTGCTTATAATAACATTAACATGAGTAGAATAAATTCTTGGAATATGACATAAAATATGCTTCAGTAACAATGCCATAACGAACGGAAGTCTATTCAGTTAAAAGCAAACGCAAGTCATTTGTTTAACTAGCTCTAATACGAGTACTTGTGTCAACACGTCATTATTATACGCGTAAGATGACTGCGCGCATGAATAAAAGATAAACATGCATTTATCATCTGGTTAGGCAAAGTTGACGCCTCTCTAGGTAGCTTGCTACCTGTTTAAAAATGTAATCTTACATCACACGATTGGGTAACTAATTATATCAATTGGAAGAATTTAATATTGAGAATAGAACTTTTAAAACTTATTATTTCATATTTTGGTACATGATTGAGTAAACTTTTTGTACCTGCATAATATGCGTTATTATCAATATTTGTTTTTTTATTTACATATATTTTCCACCGAATATGATCCAATTATTAAAACAGAGTAACAAATCCTATATTTTAAATCTATCTAGAAATTGTAAAGGGATACAAAACCAGTGGGTACCTACATATTTCAATACCTACTCTAGTTTTACGTCAGGTACAACTTTATCTTTACTCATTACCGCAAAAAACTTTTTAATTGACGGGGGGTAAATTGATAATTTATACAATACATAACAGTTGTTAGTTAGCCACTATTCTACAAACCACATGCGGTCAAACGGATTGATTTTGATCATCGATCAATACTTTCACCCTCGTTGTGCAGGCTATTTAATTGCATCAACGCGTATTGAATAACTATGCTACAACGAGCCTTCCATTACGCTGATCATTGATCACGATCCATTGATGAATTAGTGCAGTTTTATCGTCAGAGAGACGCTTGTGGAATATATTATGTTACGTAATGTAAAGCAAATAAGTGTACTACTAGTAGTATGTGAACTAAATCGTGTTTAAGGCAGCGTCATCAAGAAAGCTTTCGTCATGCCCATTTATCTCTTTATTCATTCGTATATTAATTGATCGAGTTCGAGATAGGTATATAGTTAATATCGTGTTCTGGCAGCCAAAACTCCCAATAAAACTCAGTACCTACTCTTAGCAACTTCGTATATCAGTATGGAATCAGAACTGAAATAAGAGCTTTATCTCAGGTAGGTATTGGTAGTGAACCGATGATATGCACTTACTATTTTTAGACAGGTGAAATTAAAGTAACTGGACGTAAAATATAACAGCCTTAATAAAGTGTAGATTACCAGCTATTTGTAATGTAGTTACCAGTTATACTTTTACTTCCCACCCGAATGCTTGAGGTACATACCACGTACGACCTCTCGAACCCAATTCCGAGGTCAAAATTAACCTACCATCAAAGAGCAAGGCCACAACGTGGGCCTTATTAATTAGCTTTCTTAAGTAAATACCCTACTCATGTATTTAATTAATTCAGTCAACGTTATAATTTTTGTCTATCATGCAAGACAATGGTAAGAAACATACGATAAATAGGTATTCCGCGCGCTAGTAGAAAACGAAAAACATTTAACAAACATGAAAACTTGCACTGTGTAATTGCAAAATGAAACTTTCGTAATCACGTACTTTCAGAACAAAATCTTGCTCTTATCACAAACTTAAAACCTTAAACCTTGAGTTCACATACAGTTTTAGTTAAGATAATTAATATTTTATTAGTATTAACTTAAAATAAATCTATGAAAGTGTTTCACGGTGTGTGTCAAAGAATGCTATTAATATTATTATAATTATTTATTTGGATAAAATATACATAATTATATCTTTACAATCGAGTGAATAATGTGTTTATTTTGAGTTCTTGTATTCACTGTGTTTGCATTCCAGGTTCTACCGGTGACTACTAGATGACGTGATTACTAGGTTCTAGATAAAAAACCGGCCAAGTGCGAGTTCATTCATTTAGTATCATAATCCTGTAGCGGTTCATACAACACATATCCTTACCAAATTTCGTTACTGTAGCATTTATAGTTTCCGAGTAAATAGGCTGTGACAGACGGACAGATGGACCGACGGACATGACGAATGTATAAGGGTTCTGTTTTTGCCATTTTGGCTACGGAACCCTAAAAAATAGTTTTTATAAACATATTGTTGAAAGTGGTAATATGTTATGATATTTATGATAGTCCATATAATATCTTTTTCGTCCGTGGCTTCTTTTTCCTCGTCAGGCGCGGATCCAGGATTTCGTTGAGGGGGGGGCACTGCCCTATGATATGATAGTATTTTATACTATAAGTCCAGTGTGAGGGAGGGGGGGGGGGGCAGGTGCCCCCTTTGCCCCCCCTGGATCCGCACTCCATTTATGAAGGAAAGTAAAAATGTAAGGCACGGATATAAAATATAAAAAAACAGGTTAAGGCCTAAAGTACAATAATGTCATACAATTCTAGACAAGTGGCGAACTAATGTGCCTAGAAACCGCTAGTGATGTGAAACTAGATTGTAAGATTAGTGGTGAAACGCTATTGTGCGCCGCACGACGTTGCCACACCGAACGCACAATTTACTGCAGTGCTAGTGCGGAATGGCTAGCATAACATGGACAGGTACTTAATACAGTCAAGGACTTATATATGTATACCTTTACCCCCTTATTCTTAACGTCTCCTATCTTAGCAAGCTGATAAGTATTGTTTATCCTTTTCAGTCTTATTAACATATTGATATGTCCGATAGGAACAAACGGTAGACGTTTATGGGGGGACGGGGTTTATTCGTCTCATGTATTAATTGTGATGTGTAAAGGTGAGCTGCATGATTGTTTGCCACCACCATAGAAGATACAAAAATATGTTACTGTTATGAATACTTGAACTGAAAAAAAAGATTCCTTATAGGGTTACGTTTACCTTTAAATATACTTCCCTTACACTAATTGAATGTAATCTGAGTTTTGTACAAAAAAGCTTTGAGAGACTACTACTTTAACATAATCTTTCGACTAGGTATTTGGTAGTGGTCCAGATAAGAACTTATTACTAACAAAATAATGAAATAGATAACTGATACCTGTCTGTGTTCACTTTTGTTATTGATATAATAATATGAATATTAATAGTACCTAATGCCCCTTTTTTAAATAGTAGGTATAACAATTGATCTATAAATCGGTGTCTAAATCTGTATTAGTTACGGGGCTACGCTGAGAAAATGTCAAAGATTTTGATTGTTGTATTATTATACGTAACTGTACTATATGTCGAAGTTAAGCTTCCTGCTGGTGTAGTGTTTATTAAGGTAATGTTGGCTCGCTTTGCGTGGTCGAGGCGATTAGTGGTCGTGGGTATGATTGCCGACGATGGCCAAGAAAAAATACTTCAGAATATTTCAGAACAAGACTTTTTATAATTACATAAACATATCTGTACCTATTATATATTTAATATTAGGTAGGTACATAATATTAAAGATACTGAACAAAGACATTACAGTAGGTATAAAAAAAACAGCTTTCTTAGTTGGTACATTAAATGTAGGTAACCTACATATAATTAAAAAAAGTACTCGTATTGTTCCTAATGACCACTAGACTGACTTTAAGGAATACAACATCATATTTGCTGTAGTATATTTTGTTCTCTATATGCATGGCCAACTTTAATGAACTAAACGTAATTCGAAACCGAAATTGCGAAATAAAATTTGACTAATAACCTATCGTAGATCTTGAAGAGTTGAGGCGTAATTATGTGAGAGCTCCGCAAATACGAGCGCGGTTCAAACGATTTAGGTATTACGCAATGAGAACATTGAAGGCATGCCTTTCTTAACATTCCTCGTACAGCGGAAATACTAGATGTGCTGTAGTAGTTTGTAACAGGAGCTTTACTCGTATCGCTTATCTGTTTCGTTTTTATACATTTAGAAAGGAACCACTGGTACTGATAACATCTACCGGATGCTTAACGCTTTTTAACAGTTTTTTACCGTATCAAGTCCCATTACATGTGACAAGACTTCTTATGTTTTGATTTCGATGAATAAATAAGTCAATACATCCGTTTTTGAATTGTGTTTACCGCCCAATTTTTAAAACCTATTTTTAAATTATGATAGTACTTATTCGGGTATATGACATAGACGCAGTGTTACTATCAGACAAGTTCCGAAAATTTAAGAATATTATGTTAATGTATTTAAAAACCTATTTATTTTAGAACATTTAGATGACCCGCCGAAATAAAACTTCTTCTCAGACTAGCGGTGCGAGTCAACGTAGATTTTATAATTGTAACATTGTGGATGTCAATTTTCAAATGTTACTAGGCGCCTACTTGAAAAATAATTATTTGAATTTCACTTTTTGAAGTCATGTAAACCCTTATTTATTGATCCAGAAACGAATCCATAGCAGAGTGGTAAGTTAAATATCCGATAAACTTTCCAGCGGAACTAGATCTATGTGCCAAGAGATTGCCTAGAATTACACGGCTGGTAACATTACCATGTTCCGAATGGTGTTTTAACCCGTTTGAGCGAAAGTTATCATGACTGCATAATCTTATAAAAGGTAATAAATGGCCAATTGCGCGTGATAGGGCAAATTTAAATCGATTAGTTTTTAGACTGCGTCACGTTTAATAATTAACCAGCTATGAAAAACGGCCAAGAGCATGTCGGGCCGTGTTCAATGTAGGGTTCCTTAGTGATTCAAAAACGGCTGGCCCGATTATGTTCGAAATGGTTTTATTTTAAATTATTCTGTAAGTTCAATAGGTATTCATGTTTATTCTATATTTTTCGGATCCACGGGTCAATAGTTAGAGCCAACATTTTTTTTTTCTTCTCGAGTGGATATCTCCCCTCTTTAGATACGTGTAGGGGAGGAACCCGATTTTTTTTTTAATATTTTTTTCTACCAATTTTTCCGGCTGATTAATTAAATAGGTAGGGTAGGTATGTATTATACCTGCATATGAAAAATTTCTAGTACTAACGACCAATAAGCTATGTATACTGCGGACAGACAGGCGGACATGGTGAAACTATAAGGGCTCCTGGTTTACTACGGAACCCTAATAAACGGGGGTAAAATGACAGCGTGTTACGGAATCATGTAAACAACGAACGGTATGTAATTTCAAATACAACCTATGTTCAGTTTTATTATTATCAAAGCTTAATAGAGAAAGCTTTGAAAAGATAAGGGTGATTGAAAAAGTACGCCCGTACGAACCCTAGTTTACCCTAGAACGTTGTTAAAATGAGAAGTAGTGAAAGATTTCTTACAATTCGATTTATAGCGTTACTTTGACATAGGTTTTGAATGGTCTAGGGTTACAAATGGTTGACTGTACCTATCCAATTTCTGAATTAACTATATTTAAAATAAAAGACATATCGATCGATCCCATATGTAACGGTGAGAAGAATTAATGAAACGTTTTCACAGATGCAGCCAGTTTTGTTATGAGACTGTCAAGCACGACTTGCAATTTTCGCGTGCCATTAAATTTGATATCCATCACTTTTACAGAGTTTTATGTACTTGACGTAGTTAATTGGCCATGTCATAAAATTAGGCATAAGCTTCAAGTAAAAGGATCGAGTTAAAATTCTTCTACAAGGGCTGAAATTACCATCTCAAACGCCATGTTTGGTACGTTTTACCTTATTAGGGATGCAAAACACAAATCATAATATTTCTTAAAATAATTTGATTTGTTCTACAAAACTCGTGGAAAACCCACACATAAACATTGGTTGCTTACTGTAAGTACATTTAATAAGGTTTTAACTAATACAAAAAATATTGTTATAGTACGGCATCTATTCTGCAATTTAGAGGCAGTTAAAATTCAATAAATAATAAGGAGCTAGGCGCCGGAGTCGGGCAGCTCGCTCGCTGAGGTTAAACGTTCACGAACACAATGCATCGTGATGTGAATTTGTAAATAATTAAGGCCAACTAGACGCAACAAATGAATATGCATTTTTATAACTTGATTAATGCCTGTCCTCGGAAGATGATGTATGTGACTATTAAGTATTTGGACAGTGTAATGTGGGAATCTCGTTGCAATTGTATACTGCTAACATATTCGGGGTCTTCCAAATTAGTATAATTGAAAGTTCTTTAATAATGAAATCTTAAGATGTGATAAATATTTATACATTTCTGAATTTTAGTAACTATAGGTATGTGGAAATCTTTGCCATTGACCTAGGTACATGGTTATTGTATTACCATGTATATTACCTTACCTACATACACCAAAGCCTACTAACATATAACTATAAATATGTATCAATAATAAATGTTTTTTTCTTCGAAATCGTTCATTGTCGTGTTTTCTTTTTTCATTTGAGGCATACCGCGAACCAAGAACGAAGTGTAGCTTCGCTCCCGTACTTGGTGATTCGAACGTATTTAACTGTGACAGAGAGACAACATGTCAATCGTAGTTCGCGGTAGGCGTTCCGTCTGAATTTAACCCCCCTCGTATGTTCGACAGCAATGAACGGTAGCGATTAAGGTCATGACATGTGTCATTGGGTTTTGTGAGATTCGCACTGAAAGGTAAAAACCTGTTTATTATGCAGCTAAACACTAATTAAGCATCAGCCGCGAAAGCTGAGTACGTGGGTTCGATCCCCACCTCGGACATAGGTGATCTTGGTCGTTTTTCTTTGGTATATGACATCTAATATTTATAATTTATATAGTATTAAGTAGTGTGACTACTGGAGAAAAATTAAAAGTACAAATCAAAATATTTAGTTAATAAATAATTTGATTTGTGTTTTCACAATATGTTCAATAGATGGCAGCACCATCTCTCTCTAGCTATTCTAGAAAACTGTAAAGTATTCTAAATAGGAGGTGCAGGCATGTAGTTAGTGCTTGCCCTTAGAGAATGGTCAAAGGCGCCTAGCCTTGTAAGGGATTGCATATACCCGAGAAATTTGACCGGTGGTTGCTAAGACCGAGTGGCCGAGGGGTACAGGCATCAGCCGCGAAAGCTGAGTACGTGGGTTCGATCCCCACCTCGGACATAGGTGATCTTGGTCGTTTTTCTTTGGTATATGACATGTAATATTTTTAATTTATATAGTATTAAGTAGTGTGACTACTGGAGAAAAATTAAAAGTACAAATCAAAATATTTAGTTAATAAATAATTTGATTTGTGTTTTCTCAATATGTTCAGCTAAACACTCTTAAATTACTTACTTTCATGGCTAATCTTGACCAACATATAAATATGACGTTAGACATTATTATTGCTCTCATAACGAATTAAAATTCACTAAGAGAACTAAAAGTAGTGATAATGTTAGTGAAATGAAACATTAAAGTGTAATATTTAATTACTATTTTCGGAGAAAGTTACGTGTCACTTGAATGATATGGACAATTAAGAATTAGATTAAACACCACAGTATCGTTTGCTCTATTTCATTGCTCGCTCATTAGAAAAAAAATGGAAAGTCTGGACAGCACTTGGTTTTTTAATATCAACTAAGTTTCATATTAAGTAGGTAATTTATGGAATTTCTCCCCATAACAGTTAACAATTTTAGCGAACATACATTAAACAGATCAAAGATAAAAAATTAAACTACATTTGCTAGCAGTTTGTAGACAACTAGGAGATACATGTATACAAATATATATATAACAACTGGATGCTTAGCCAAGTTGCCTATCGCTAACGCTTAGTAGCGTAGCGTAGTTTTCCCTCTCTGTCACTCTTTGACATTAGTGAGACAAAGACAGTTAGCTGCCATTCGTTTACGATTGATCATTAAGCGTTAGCGATTGGCAACTTGTCTAAGCACCCAGTAATATGAACATATTCACGCAAATAAATAGTTTATATAGGTACTATTCCTTTATAATAACTCAGTAAGAGTAAAGTACCCCTCCCCGTAATACGCTATCTACAAATGAAAATATTTTAACCTTTAGATACCTACTTGTATTGCTAAACATGGTTAAAATGGTTATAAGTCTAATTTTAACATATTTTATGTGAGTTGACACTTATTGAGTTTATATCTTATAAATATTTCTGGTATCCCATTCACTTTGTTTGTGCTACAAATTAGGTGACCGCGTTATCGCTATCGTCGTCTCAATCTTGGATATCGTTATTGCGGCGGTCCGGCTAAATCAAATATTTGACAGCAAATCCATGTGAGTTTGGATTATTCTTGGCTGATTTTGCTTTCTATCAGACGCAGAATATCATACCTACCCTTCATATATTTTGCAGCAGAACCTGTATGACTAAATAGATTATTGGTCAAAATATGCGAAGGCAAAAATCGTTACCATAAAACGTTGCATTCAAAATCAAACGTAATACTGATTTAGTCGTATTTTCCTTTCTTCATTTGAATAATCAGAACTATTTCGGCTTTCAAATTACGTACGACCATAAATCAAGTTGTTCAATAGTACTGTGAAACTATATACAGTGTAATGACGAAACCGAATAATCTGAAGTAAAAGCGTTTTAATTCGGTTTCCTTACGTCACAGAGTGTAAAACTTTGCCTTAATTTGGGACCTCATTTATAACTTTTAGTAGGTGTCATGAAATGGAGTCCTTAAAACCAGTCAAAAAGTTTTAAAGACTGAAGTTCTTAAAAACTTTCCTGAATACGGAAAATAAAAATGTGTGTGTCAAAAATCAAATTTTCATACAAGTTTATTTGCCGACTGTAGAGGCACTTTATTTATTCGTAGTTATTTCATCTTGATTGAGTTCTTGATAAAGTTACGTAGTTTCGTTCCAAAATTCCTACGGCTACCTTCCGACTCCATCATCAATCTCCATAATACCTACTGCTTTGTCTTGTCATCCAACTTGCAAATGTGTAGGTAGCACGTTTAAGGTAACCGGGAAATGGATAAAATTTTAGTCGCAAAATTTGATTGTAGACAAACAAACATCGGTAAAGGTGAAACTAAATCGCTACCCCAATATGATAACATTCTTACGTTTTTGGGGTAATTGAATCTGGACTAAGTGACAATGTTCAAATTTCAAGTTGATAAAAGTGCTTACATTACCTTGTAATATTGGAGAAGCGAAATGAAAACTTGTCAAACTGAGGACGAGTAGACACTCTAATAATCGACGTTAAGTTTCAAATATTGCAAAATGTAAGTACAAGATTAGTCTTATTTTGGTATAAGCAATTATGTGCTGAATTGAATACTCATTATACATATTTGGCTTTATATCTAAACCGGTTTAGGATTTACTTAAAACGGAGATTTCGAGACGGAATCGAATTAGCTAATAGGTCTATAAATAAGATTTGTCTAGAATGGTATAAAAATGTAAATTCACTGCGGAAGGTTAAACATTACTTTGGCTAAAGATTGTTCTATAGCCGGCATGCATCTATATGTATTATGAATATAATATAGATGCATGCCGACTGTATCATTTATATTGTAGGAAATTACAGTCATCTTTGTACATAAATCGATCGCTAGTTATTGGATTCTTGTTTACGAATAAACAGTATAAGCCATGGTCTCTTTTAAGTAGCAGGTAAACAAAATTAACCCCAGTAGGTGGGTAACATCTAATCAAAGTTGCCGTATGTTCTCATAGTCAAGAATAAAACGGAAAAGGCAAAATAAATTATTGCATTTGAATAACATTTTAATAGCAGTTTATAAAAGACTACAAAAACCAAATTCCAACATCAATGTCACACGGCTGAATGCCATTCTGCAATAGAACAATGCTAAAGTGTTTTTTGTTGTCTCTGGAGTGGCCCCTTTCCCATGGATTTGCGATATTTTCACTAACGACGTTGTCATTGTCGACGCCTTTCACGTTTCATTGGACTGCTGTAAGCTTGACTCACTTTTAATAGGTTTAAAAACTGTCATGCACACAAATACGCTTTTAACTATACTATGAAAGGGTGCAATGCAATGACTCGCTGATGTAGCGGCAGCTTCATAAACGTTAAGGTGCGTTCAAACCAAAAGAGCATTCGCTATTCTAACCCCCCACTCTACGAAATTCGATCGTTACACAAAACGTCATTGGTTGATTTCGTAGAACGGGCGATAGAACAGCGAATGCTCTTTTAGTTTAAGCGCACATTTAGATTCTCTAAGGACTTTTAGAAATACCTGTTACTACTTTAGTTATTTAACATGTTTTTGTTTACAAAGGTTATGTTTTGTTCGCATTGTTTGGAAAAATTGTTTATAATCGGGGGAAACAAGAATATTGCATACTAAAAAATCTGTGCTTCAGCTAAAACACTGGGAAATGAATATTAACCTCCAGCGAAAGTAAAAAATCATGATATAGATAAAATCTCCATTGTACCATGGTTAAAAATAAAAATTAACGTGATTTCTTGACTAGTGAACGACACGAATTGTTTCCCACGACAGTAAAAAAAAATAGTCAACTGACTGTACTAATGTGTATCTCCGCATAGTATTAAAACCACCAAAATAGTTATATTATATTATAATGGTTCACTGTATTTGCGACGGGTTATATGCGATAGTATGGCCAATCAGATTCCACACGATATGGAATCGTTATTGTAGTCAACGCCACAGGAAGGTAATACAATTTGCATATTGACCATGCATGCGAGCTTATGGCCAGCTATTAGAAGCCGAGTACGGCAACCCAAAAACATGTTTGTAATTTTATACCGTAAGTTAAATAACACAGACAAAAGGTGGTACTTAGACCACTTATTTAATGAGGGCACACCTAAAGCAGGGTAATTTCTTTCTACCCCCCCCCCCTCGTCGTTTAAAAAACTAATCTATCAATGTGACTGACAAAAAACATCAATAATTATATATACACCGTGTTTTTAATGATTTCCGTTAAATTTAAGGGAAGCTTATTTAGGTCAAAAATAATCAATTTCTCTAAGAAACGAGTGTCTTAATTAGAATGATCACTTGGGCACCCCCGTTGGGCAGTTTCAGCGGCCCCCCATTTTCTTCCTCGGCCTCTCTTGTCCTTCTTTATGCTCCCAGTGCCGGAAGCGGTAGGGACCTCTTTGGGAATCTATGGTCAGACATCAATAAATACATTTCCCAAGACCTTTTTGGTTACACAGCCAGTCGCGTACAAAAAACCTTCTCCGAAAATGTGTTGACTAACTCGACTAACTCAATCAGCGGTAATGGGATCGCACGGAAAATTCATTTACGGTTCACTGAGCTTAGCGCTAAGTAAGTTGCCGTGTAAGTAATTACTTGCTCGTAGTGTAAAATCAAAGTTCGCCGGGACCATGGATACTGGCGACCCGCAACGTAATTTTCCACACTTTCCACAGCGCTTTCGAGACCGACTGAGTCGACTAATTGATAGCAATAATCGTGCAGAAAGTGATTCGACTCACTTGGTGCGTAATCAGCGTAATATTGTTTATTCCATTGCGTTGTAGAAAAAACAGGTTGTTCTATGAATAAAGCCATGGAAAACTTAATTGCCAGATTAAGCGCGTTGTTCCTTTTTTTTATTTGTTTTTTACCTATTAACATAGTTGAAAGCGTCGAATTTTCGCACAAGTCTAACCCTATTTCGTAGAAATACTGAATGGTATATACATAAAATCAAATCACACATCCACAAGTTAAATTTTACCTGATATGTGATACCTCATTCATTTAGCAGTTGCGTTCATGTACCTGAAATAATAAATAATTAATTAATAATAATCAGTCTTTATTAAAATATAATTAAATTTAACGTCAACTATCAAATTAAAACTAAACAATTAAAATTAAAACAAACTTAAAAACAAAAAGACTAAAAATAACATATTATTATTAGGAAAATAAGCCGCCCATCGTCGTTCCCGGTGCAAAAGTGCCCATAACACTCGCAGCGTTTCCGCGTTGAATAGCCATGGACAGCCGTTGCACCAGGAACGACTCTGAGCGAGGATGCTCTCCTTTTCGTCCTTAATTACTAATTGCAACACATAAGCACACAACTAATAAAGGCATTGACACCATATTCTATATCTGTGAATTCTTACATAAGTCGTAGGGATGGAGTTATACTTGGGAATGAGAGGTGAATATCACTATCTCATTCCTTATGTATCCCGTCCCGATAACTAACGTAAAAACTCAAAGGTAATTTCGGCTTAACTAAAACGTAGTAACCTCCTGCCGCCCAGACAATAAAATTTGCCAGTGATATTTGAATTAATTGTGTAGGAAATAGAATTGAACTTCATTTGTTTCAGGAGACCTTTTAATAGGCCTCTGGGCGGCAGGAGGGTAACATTACAAAATATATATTATAATGCGAGTAAACAAGTAGGTTAGACATAATAGTGGTTGCTAATACACAAGTCCAAGCATATTTTTCATTAATCCACCATATTTTTTATGAATCTATATTGTCTGAATTAGGGTGGTTGATACTGGAATTAAACAAAACAGTGATGTAAATAAAATACAATACATATCTGAAAAATATGATGAAGAAAGTTTATTTATCCATCTCTACACGTAGGGTCTCCCTACAGTTAAGCTTTTCTTAAATTTTATCAATAGTCATTTACATCAGTATCAAAAATTCTACCATTTTCCATGACAGGAAAATATAATATATGTGAGCCACACTCCTCGCGCTGACCTTACTGGCGTAGAGGAGCGTCCCCTGGGTGGTGGATGGGGGAATGGTCGGTAGTACAGCCTAGCTACGCTAACCGGCTAAGCCCGATGGGCTCGCTGACCAACGTAAGGTGTGGTCCTCCAGCATTTCGGGGGTTGTGCGGCGGGTTAACACCCCTCCCACGTAAAAACTTCAACGTTACGAAACCGACACAAGAAATAGACCGATCCGATCCTAAACACAACGACAAAAGGCAAGGCTTAATGGACTTTCGATTAGCTTCGTGGAATGCGCGCTCTCTCTATAGACCTGGCGCCCTATACCAGCTTAGTAGCGAGCTGCAAAAATATCGCATCGGAATAGCGGCCCTCCAAGAAGTGCGGTGGCTAGGGTCGGGAGAGTACGACGTGGATAAAAATGCTTTATTGTTTTATAGTGGTGTTAACAACAGCCAGCATAAGAATGGTACCGGTTTTATAGTCTCTAAGAAGCTGATGGGAAGCGTGATTCGTTTCGATGCCGTTTCGGATCGACTGAGTGTACTTCGCATTAGAACCAAATTCTTCAACATCTCAATAGTGAATGCATACGCACCAACGGAATTAGCCGAAGATGAAGTGAAAGATGATTTCTACGAGCAGCTTGAGACGGTGTATGAGCAATTACCTAGCTATGATGCTAAAATAGTAGTGGGTGATTTTAATGCGAAGGTGGGACGGGAAAGTATTTTTGTACCGACAATTGGAAGGCATAGCAAGCACGACGTATCCAACGACAATGGTCTGAGACTTATAAGCTTCGCTACGACTGAGGGGATGGTGGTTAAAAGTACAATGTACCCACATAAAGAAATATTCAAAGGCACCTGGAAGTCTCCGAATGGCGTCACAGTTAATCAAATTGATCACGTCCTCATTGATAATCGACATAAAGGTACTATTCAAAACGTGTGGACTTTTAGAGGAGCTGACTGTGATACTGACCACTACATGCTGGGGGTAAAGATCAAGGCACAAATAAAAGTAGATCGGAGAAGGCAAACCGAAAACAAACCAGTTATAGGAATAGAAAACCTTAAGGATAAGGAAATAACTAGTAAATTTCAGTTAGAACTAAGCAATAGATTTCGGGACTTGCCTCTCGATACAAACATAGATAAACACTGGGAGCAAATCAGGAACACGGTAAAGGAAGTGGCTTTCAAAGTGCTTGGGCGTAGGAAAAGAAAAAAGAGACGAAAGTGGTGGAACGAGGAGTGTGAGCACATAGTTAGTGAAAGGAGAAAATATAAGCAGCTGGCGGAACAGGACTCTCAATGGGATTACACCTACCAACGACTAAGGATGCAGGCGAAAACGGTTATAAAACGATCTAAGAGAACACATCTGAACAAGATTGTACAGGAAATAGACTCGTTGATAAGAGCTAGCGAAGTCAGAAAGTTTTACCAAGAAGTAAGGTCGTTTAGGAAAGGATATCAGCCTACCACCCAAGTACTGGAAGATGAGTCCGGTAATCTTATAACTAACAGCGAAGAGATTAAAGAGACATGGCGCAGCTATTTCCATCAGCTACTTAACAATCCTTCATCAGACGATTCTGTCCCTTGTTCCACCAGTGGCAACGAAGAGGTTGTGGAACCGCCTACTTTCCAGGAGTTTCGTACAGCGGTAATGAGTCTGAAGAACAATAAGGCTCCAGGCGTAGACGGACTCCCGTCAGAAATATGGAAGTATAGTGGAGGCGCGACACAGAGCAGGTTGTTTATGCTGGTGCGAGAAATCTGGGAGAATGAACGGCAACCAGATGAGTGGAATGTAGCAGTCGTCTGCCCCATACATAAGAAGGATTCCAAAAGGAAGTGTACGAATTATCGCGGGATAGCTTTGCTCCCAACTGCTTACAAAATTCTATCATATGTGCTACTCAGGCGACTGGAACCCTACGCGGAAAAAGTTCTAAGTGACTATCAGTGTGGTTTCCGACGGAATCGTAGCACTGTTGATCAAATTTTCCACCTCACGCAGTTGATGGAGAAGAAGTGGGAGTACGGCCAAAGCATACACGCTGTCTTCGTAGACTTTACTAAAGCGTACGACAGCATTGACCGAAACGCTCTTTTTTCCATTCTGAGGAATTTTAACATCCCCAACAAACTGGTCAGCATGATACGGGTCGCTACTGGAGAAAGCAAGATGGTGGTCCGGGTCGGGGGCGAACTCACAAAGACTTTTCGGTAGTTACGGGGCTGAAACAGGGAGATGCCTTGTCACCTATGGTTTTCAATTTCGTGTTAGAGTATGTCCTAAGGAAGGTTTTAGCGCTGGAAGGAGGACTGGAACTGAATGGAAAGCATAAGGTGGTAGTGGTGGTACGCAGACGATCTGGCGCTACTGGGATGCGGTAGATGTCCTCGCAGAGGAGGCTGTGAGGGTCGGCTTAAGGATATCTTACGAAAAAACAGAGTATCTCCACATGAAGCGCTACAAAAATACCCGCGACAGACCGCAAGACCTACATGTTGGAGATACAACGTACAAAGGAGTGGCAAAATTTAGGTACCTAGGCTGCACCATCACAAATACCAACACCCGTGACGAGGAGATCAATGTTCGAGTCCAGAATACCTTGAGATGCGCTGCTCCCCTTCATAAAGTGTTAGTGTCTAAACTTCTAAGTAAATCCACCAAAATCCGGATTTATAAAACCATACTGCGACCTATACTAATGTATGGATGCGAAGCATGGACATTGGCACTTAAAGAAGAGAACCTGCTGCTCACAGAACGGAAGCTTCTTCGGAAGATCCTTGGCCCAAAGCAACAGCCGGATGGAAGCTGGAGAGTTCTAAAGAACCAGGAGATTGAAGATATGGTGGATGAGCCTAACATCATGGGAGAGACAAAAGCCCACAGACTCCGTTGGTTGGGTCACCTTGAGAGGATGGAGGAGGATCGCAGGGTCAAACAAGCATACCTCGGTTGCCCGCGAGGTCGACGCCCTATTGGTCGCCCTAGATACCGTTGGGGTGACATGGTCGACAAGGATCTGCGCGAGCTCCAAGTTACCAACTGGCGAGAGTTGGCGCAAGACCGAGGAAAATGGCGCATTCTGGTGTCGGAGGCCAAGACTCATTTTGGGTCGCTGAGCCAGCGGAGTAAGTAAGTAAGTAAGTGAGCCACACTAAGAAATCGCTCACTCCAGCGGTAGTTTTGCGGGCAATATTATGTCCAACTCATTGCCAATGAAGTTCTGCGATTTTTTGAGCTACTTTTGAGCTATTAGTATTTCTACGGCTCTCAGCATAATTATCCTCCTAATTGCCTTGAGCCTTTTGAGGCCCATAGTGAACTACCAGTCTACCACGTTTTAGAGACGTAAGTAACACTTGGTCGAAGAATTTCGTATCGAACGAGAAGGTATTGTGCTGTCCAGCAGGACTTTACTGTTGTCCTCTTTCTCAAAGTTAGACCTATCCACATTGACTAGATATTCATTGTGTGTTCATCTTCACCCTTAAATGCATAGTGATATCGGTGTACTGCCATTTGGCAAATTATGTTTCCCAAATATGACTTCCCAAATAACTTATCGCAATAGTCTCATTTCCCAAACAAATCTTTAGCAAAGTTACATTTCTCATTTTATTAATTTGGTCAAATTATAATTTTGCAAAGTTTCACTTCGTCAAGATTTTATTAAGCAAATGTTTTATTTTGTCATAACATAAGTTAAAATCCAAATAAAAAAATTCCCAAATTTGATATTTCGAAAGCTCTACTTATAGCAAAAGCCTGGCAAATGATAATATTATTTTAAAGTTCGTAGGTCTATACAGGAATTTCGTACTTTTTTGCACAACCCTTGGCTTGAACTTGTCTGGAACAAAAAACGTATTTCATAAATATTTGGTATCATAATAAATGAAGTGAGAAAATAAAATCCATCATAATGATCATTGATCACTATTCATATTTTTTATTGGTAGGTACTAAGAAGGCACACATAGCCACGGATAAAAAAACTACATTTTTATTTTCATTTTCATAAAAAACCTATCCCAGAGCCACCGTTAGGTACGACGACGAGCGAAGCGAGGAGGAGTGTTAGGTGAAACTGCGACCATACAGCGCACGAGCCGAGCGAGCGAAGCGAGCGTGCCGCGGCAGCGGCCGGCGAGTGCCAGAACCGACTGTTTTGTTATTCCCTCGGCATCGGCATTGCGTTCCCTCATCAGTTTCATCTAAATTACTGTTTCGAACCCGACTTTTAATTGTTTATCAACATAATATAAAACCCCATGTGAGCTTTTATTAAAAAAAACATAAACATACCTATATAAAATTCGCCTCAAATTATACCCAAAAACATTGGTAATTATTTAGTTAACTAGATGCCAGCTAAACCATCAAGTACATGAAAATATGCATTATAAAAAGTTCCAATTAAAAACCAAGCCCAAAGATAGAATTTTCAACCATTTAGTTGGGAAATAAAACGATTTCATAAGATTCAATTGGAATATGATCTTTCGGCGAAATGACTTTATGCGAAAAATTGGTTGCGATGTAATATTGTATATGCGGTATAAATCGTATGCCATACAATATTTTGGGATTAGTATGTTACGCGAAACGATGCATTTGCCAAAAAATATTTTGGGAAAATAAAAACGACCAAGTAATTCTTTGCTAAACAATCGCTTGCCAACAACAAGGCTTGCTAACTGTAAAATTGCGATAAGTAGTTTTGACAATTGAAGTTTTGCCAAATGAAAATTTGGGAAAAATAGTTTGCGATGTGATACTTTGGGAAAAATTATTTGCCAAACATTAGTAAACCATATGCATCATGTATTCTTGACTCTATTGACAGCATTTCAGAATTCAAATTTGAATACATTTTTGTCAAGGTCATGCATTTAAGGATTAAACCCTATGGCCTTAAGGTGGCCATAAGCCTATACAGTGTGTGACCTACAACCGGGGTGAAAATTTAAACGGTGCATTAATAAGCTGATCAACAATCATTTCCACATATTGTAATTTAAAAAAAAAGCTTTTTTTTGGAATTTTTTGTTCCTGTATTTTTCATTATTATAGGTTCATTTACTTGAATTAAAAGTTATCAATAACTTATCATTTTTAAATCATTGAAAAATGTAATTTTTTTTTAAACCGTAACAAATTAGTGTAAAAATAAAAACAAAATTATTGTTATGACTTCGTACCTGGTATACTATCAAGATGTCTTGCGACTGCCAAACTACGACATCATACTCCCAAGATCCAGTGCTAAAGGTCCATAGCTTTGAATGACAACATCTCCGAACTTAACCACTTTGAAACACCGGGACTTTTACAGGATTATTGCCGATAGTCTAAGGAGTCACTCATTTCATTTTTCTCCCGTGTTAAAGACCACACACTGTATATTCAGGAGCTCTACTGACATCAACGAGTGTAGTAAAACCCAAGTTTTAGTAGTTACTTCATAGTCGTCAAACCGAAGTTGGGTGATCGTTGTTGACGTTGATGACAAATGCCCATTAAAGTCAAAATTTGGAAAACATCTTGCAAAGCAACTGTAAACAGTTTTGGAGATATTACATCTCCCTTCTCGCTGCAATAGTAATAGTAGCTTTCGAATTTCGGTTCTGGAGACGAACTGGGCACAACAATATAAATACCGGTAATCTACTTAGCACATCTGGAGATACTCTAGTACAGCCCAAATCTCGATCAACTCAAATTTTTCATAGGCTACAAACGCTAAGCAGGGGAGCTAGTTATACCTCTCGGTTTTCTGTTCTGTATAATCTGACGTTGCGTGTGTATGTGATCTACGGTGCTATAGCATTTCCAGAAATCCAAATCGGCATGTTCGAGATGTCGCCTGGATATCGTCGACCCTAAGTAGGTACATGTGATGACACTCGAAAGTAAGTTACCATCCCATTACCATTTACTAAAAGAGCTCACATAATTATATTTTTATTTCTATTAAAAAAACTGCTTTAAGCAATATTTTGTACATACTAAATAGAAGTTTTATTTCCGCCATCAAAGCGAGCCGCAAAAAGTATTTAGCACGAGTAAAATCGGCGTATAATTGTTGATTAACTAAAGTCAACAAAACAAACAAATAATTTACATAACAATTTACCCAATTCGGAAGTGTTTGTCACAGTTTCGTTTTTGAGATGCTAACGGAACAAATTAATAGATTCAAAACTTGTTAGTTACGTAACATGGTTTCCTTTTGTTTGTCACGCTCTGGTACGCCCGGTGGTATCTGTAACACTATCTACTACCGTATGAATGGATTCGTTATGAACTATATAAATACGTTATGCTTACAAGAATGCTATACTTCGTAAGCTAGGTCAAGTTTATAAAGAAAGGGTTTGAATTATATACCTACCTACTGTAATTTTTACTTCAGATAAAGAATCAGACTTGACACAGCATGTAATTTACTCCATGCGCATGGCATTACGAGTGCTGAAATATCGGGAAATCATTGCATCAAACATGGTAAAATTCACTGGTGGTAGGACCTCGTGCAGGGTCGGCCCGGATAGCCATCACCGTCTTACCCTTTAACCTGCCGCTAAATTGTTAGTACTGTGTTCCGGTTTGGGGGTAAGATAGCCGGTGTAATTACTGACATAGAAGCAATCCATCTAAGTCCTCAGGGTAGGCAGCGCATAGATGATTTTTTGGTCACTATGTCCATGGGCCTCGCTTTCCATCAGCTCAGTTGTCTACCTTCGTCACATAAAAACACCGTTAAAGTCATACTACTATTGACATAACATTTCTTTTGTTACAGGCTCATTATTGGTTTATTAGGTAGCCAGTAACAGACGATTAACCCTTATAGCCTAGAGTCTAGACGTAATAGCATTGTAACATGGTCTCATGACACGGCATCACATCGTAAATTTATCTCTACATTTTGTTTTTGTAAGATGTTACTCCGGACCTGTACACGATGCGCATGGCAAAGCGTCGTGAATCTTCACATCGTGCATCCTGCTTCGTGAATTTCTTCAGTACGACACCGTACCATGCATGTAGACAGGTTCTAAGTAACTATGTACTTATAGTGTTTTATTAATTATGTAAAAACTCTGTACGACATCGCGGCTTATTTCCTAGTCAGGGAAAGTAGTTTTTCTACAGTTCTACGTAGCTCTATGCAATTTAGGCCTATCGATGATATCTCTGTACCTTTACAAGTTGAATTCCCGTTTACGAATGTATATTCATCTTACATTGGCGAATTGATTGTGAACACTTAGAAGCTAAAATGTCTAAATAGTAAATACCTATAGCTAACTTTAGAGCACTGTTATCATAAATCGATTAATTCATCGGGAAAACGTATTACATGTTCCATAAAATTATTATAAATTTAGTGACAATCTAGTGTTGTTTTGCTTTAAAATAATTTATTTAAAAAGTTGCTACCTACATTATTCACAAATCAACCGCTAAAGCACTATGTAGATAATTTAAATTCATGCAATGTCTGAATTAATTATCCATGTAAGTATGTAGACAATACAGAATAGTTAGATGATATTATTATGAATAAAGAATCCATCAAACTGGCTGACAGCACCTCACTCACTTCAGGCACTTAACATGCCTATGCTAGGCATAAATTTGTCTTTATTTAGGTTGAGTAGTTAGGCAAAGCAGTTAGGAAAAGCCATGGAACTTTTGCAAAAATTTACTATTATAAGTAATCGCAGACTCAAACATTAGCAGTTAGGCGTAGACTACTAACAAATATCACGGCAGCGACAGATTGATACTCACATAGAATTTCTAGTTATAGTATATCTAGCAAGTGCTTGAGCACTGACTTTTGATGACTTGAATTCCTAGTACTACGAATAGAGCCCTCTCCGTAACATATTGCACCTAGTGACTAAAATAGGTGACAATGGTACATTAGCTATTTTATTATACTATTATAGTATTTCAGTGTTAGTATTTTGATTCAAATTTTCCCATGGGTGTCGTAAAGACGTAAGAGTCGACCAAGGGATTGAAGTGTCACTGACCAATGATTTGTTAAAGATCAATGATAGGCAGCAGGGTCGTCATCACAGTGAGCACACTACTGCGATCGCCAATCCGCTTGCCCAGCGTAGTGAGTATGGGTATTTACCTCCTAATGCGTCCATATGCTTGCGTAGTAGGAAAGGTCTATGTCCAGCACTGGCAATGATGCGATGTGATGATTCTCTTTCACCATAGTTTAAAAAAAATAACACTAACAAATGGATCTTTAACTTCTAGAGGGACTAGAATAATATATGGAATTATCATGGTACCTAGAAAATATACAGTTCCCGTTAAAGAAACTCAGTTCTTCAACGGTACTTGAACTACCTATTCGGAGAAGTTCAAAGTTTCCTAGTTTTTTAGTCAACAGAAAAATCTAAGTTGTGTTGTAATGGGTCGATGACTTTTAGTTGTAAAGGCGTCGGCTACTGCTTATTAACAAAAAAACTTTACAATGAAAGAATCTGTCACCGTGTCTATTGAAGACGTGCCGTGACTTGGGAAGAAATCTTTGATACCGACCGTTTTAGAGAATCCGGGTTTATTGAGTAGAATGTCGTACGTAACGCTCGTTTTGGGCAATGAATAGGGGAAGTAGTTCATTTTAAATTATCCTTATTTCTTGGTTCTGTTCTTTATTGCTGAACGAATGCTATCCTATCATATTTACATCTCTCTTGTGACCGATCTCTAAACAATGGTAAATAAAGAAATGAATTATCAAACACAGGTTCTAGTCCCTATTCCAGGTTGGGAGTTTAAGTAAGTAGGTAATGTAGAATTAATTAACTTTTTTACTATGTAAATTAAAAATTATGATTGAGAATGATTAGATCAAGTAGCCAAATTGAAAACACAATACTAAAATAGAGATTTACGGCCTGGTTCTCTAAATATTGATTGATTCACCTATAAAATAAAATACAAAATGATCTCTATCATTTTACTCAGGCACATGAAAGAAAAGGATAGTTAACGTTTATCTGACAGATATACATTTTGTTTATTATATTTTAACAAAATTAATCAACATTTGCATTGTTTTTGTTTGTTGGCCATGGGTGTTTTCTACATGCATCTATCTATTATATGTATATATTTTATGGTCGCTTAGTACCCACAATACAAACTTTAATTTGAGCTTACCGTGAGACTAAATGGATTTGCGTCAAATTGTCCCATATATCGTCAGTTATAACATGAATTAATGTAACCACCAAATGACGATTTTTCAGGAGAGCCCAAAAACTAATTTGACATTTATAAAGTATGGTGTATCTTTTTAGTTACCTAATTATCCTATTGAAATGATGTTTATCTTGTTTGTTTTATTTTTGAGAGGTCTATTTGACACACAGTTACTAACTGCGACCACAGTTGTCGTTCAGGAAATGGCTGGTGCTTACCTTAAATATTTAAAAAAAAGTGTAACTCACAAATTGAAACCGAATTGCTTATAAGCCATACATCACAGATGGCGCTTGCAGCATTGACATTTATAAAAATATGGTGAGTACATTAGGAAGGACGTATTTTGTACTTACCAATTCGTACTTACGTTAAAATATTGTCTATGATTTTTTTAAATCTTTACATACGTTAATTAAAAACGTGGAAACCTAATAAAATGGCAAAGTTTTTGCTAACGTATTCGACATTTTTTTCCGAATATCAATATTTTAAATAGGTACACCGTTCGATAGAGCAGGAAATTTGTAGTCGAACGGTATACTTAACTCAATCTCTTCATTTTGGTGGTTACATTAATTCATATTACAATCGACGATATCTATTTGTTTTATTCTGCTCTTTTCGTTACGTAATGAACAGATTATTTACAAGGAGTTTACATGTAACCTACATTTTCTCAAACATGCAATGAAATGTTGTAGTTACGTGCCTAAAAAGTGGCCGGGAAGTACCTCGTTGCCGGCCTAGGCCGGCAAGTACCTCTTTTTTAATTTTCATTTGACATAGGGTTGTGACCTGGCATCTTGGCTTTTAGCCAATAATTATCTGTAAGTAATATTAGTATAAAAAAAATGATTGGCAAATTTTTGCAGTTATAATTAGGTATTTAAATTATATCATTTAAAATAAATCTACAATAACTACTCAAAATAATATTTAAAAAGCAGTATTATAGGGCGCGATTCGTCGGCCCCGATCACTGCATGCGATTAATTGGACCCAACCGACCGAGTCGTCTAATACCGCTTTTTTAAATTAAAAATTTGCAACTTTCAAACAGGTCAATCTTTAAAAAAAATTAGGTGTCTGTGTCGTATTTGACTTTTGTTGTGTTTCTAAGACTTAGTTATGTAGTTGACTTATAATTTTTTAGAAAGAAGATACATTTTTTTGTTTCATTTCATTGCATGTTTGAGAAAAGCATTATACATACCTCGGCCATGAAGTGACGGGTTGCCGTCCGAATACTATCCGGCCTCGCTTCGCTCGGCCGTCTACATATATTCGGCCGGCAACCAGTCACTTCCCGGCCTCGGTAGTAATGTACTATTCCTAAACAGTTTTCAGTCAATGAACTTAACACCTGACCATACAATTACTTATTGTCAACAGTTTTCCAGGCTTAATTGCGGAACAAGTGCGACAGAGACGGCAACATAGTAATAAATGAGTACAATAGTAAAACTGCGTGCGGCCTGAATGAAAGCCGAGGGGTGTCACGATCGATATACTCGTAATAGAGCAGGGTTATGTTATTGAGGGGTGCTTAGTCTTTACTCAAAACATTTTTTTACTTTCCAATCTTGTTTCATACTAATTTAATAGGTATTTTCATACAATGAACAACGTTCAGAAACTCGGAAATCTTTCTTTGATACTTTTATGTTATTTGGCGTGTATTATGTTACTGATGTCATGCTAAAGGAAAATTGTGACCATTTTTTTTTATTAAAAAAATAAAAAAAAACTGGCTAAGAAGGACTTTCATTAGTAGTTTCAGGAATTAGATGATGGTGCTAAACATATTTAAAAACATAATACAAACGGATAAAAATACGACCATTAGCATAAAATTACAATAAAAGAAACAATTTAATTAGCATAATATTAAAGAACTACTTAAGTATACAAACGTCACGGAATAAACTATAATTAACCGGGAAAATTGATAAAAGTGCGACAACTAGATATTTGTTTAAAACAACGTAGAAGGACCTAAATAAAAAAAAAAACAAACAATAAAATTAAGTTTATCTTGTAATGGCAGTGCTGGAATACTAGCTTCCATTATATTTTAAGGGACCAATATTTCCGAATTGGCGCTGTTTCCAAGTAACCATTTAATACGAGAACGTCCAACCTGACTTATCGTTATCTCGTGTAATAGTCAATTTTATCGTTGAGTTAACTACCTGCGGTGCTGTAGGCCCTCTTCTCGTCTGACACGATAACCCAGGCAGCGACCATGTCGTAACTATGCAAACAAATTAGATTCCACCTGATTAGTGGTGACTTGATACATAGCAGCGTCCTGTTTGGTGGTTATTAAACTGGGATTCCTTTACGTATTTAGTCAACTAATGAGGTAATACTTTTCATGTGGATGCCATTTGACTTAACGCATTTTATTACGCTCTAGGCCTGCGCCTTTTTGTGGAGGAAACAAAATAACCCCCTTATTCATAAACGTCTCCTTAGCAAGCTGCTAAGTATTGTTTGTCCCTTTCGGTCTTATCAATATGTCTATAAGAACAAAAGAGATAAACAGTACTTAAAAAACACGGAATCCGTTTATCCTGAAGGTCTACTACGAAATTCGAAAAACGTGAATTTAGAACATCTGTCTCTATCACTCCAATGACACTTTTGTAGTAGCGACAGAGACAAATGGCCGTAATTTTCGATTTTCGTAATTCGCTGTAGGTCTACTGCTACTGGAAATCAACATAAATACAAATAAATTTAAAAATCTATGAAAATCAATCTTACAGTAAGTACATCGCAAAGATTTCATTATAATGCGTCAGAGATTATGCTCCGTTGCCTGCTCATGTATAATTGGGTCAGTGCGTTCTGTAGTATTTAGTTAGGTATCATCCATTTAATTGAGCATTGCCTAACGCCCTACTGCTTCAGTGGGCAATGGACAGCTGACTATCCGGAAGAAGGCAAACAATCATTAATTAATTAAAATGCAATCTTTGCTTTTTATTCTTCACGCAATCTGCCCGACACGCTGTTTACCGCTGTTGCACTAACAGTGGTTCTCAAACGGTAATCCGTGGGAATTGCAGTAGCTTGAACTTTTATTGTGTCCTATTAAGTCTTTAGTGAGCGTAGTTTTTAAGCATCAACAGGGTATGCCGTGTGGTGACGGCAGTAAGAATACATTTGTCACCACCCTAACTCTTCCCGTGGGTTGCGTAAGAGTTGGCGAAGGGATTAAAATGTCACTGACCATTTTATTTATAGAAAATTGATGATGAGCAGCAGCATCATGAATCATAGTGGAAACACTACTGCTATTGCCAACCCGCTTGCCCAGCGTGGCGATTATGGGCAATTACCTCCTAATGCGTCCATACGCATAGGCTAAGGTGATGTGAATGTGAAGTCTTTAGTTATAACAACAATCTCGCTTTTCCTTGCGTCCGTTCTGTATGAGACGGCAACATGAAATATTTACATTAGCGGGCATGCATTAAGTACACTTTTATTGAGATTAAATAAATTGTGCGAGTTTTGTTTTACATATATGACCTACAAATTTAGAGATTCTTCTGGTTGATTTAGAAAATTCTTTTTTAAAGAGTCCGGTATAGTTTTTTTATGAATGTGCTCATCTTTGTGATACTACATCTTACACAAAGATGAGCAAATCGTAAAAATGTATTGGTGTAGAAGTAATTGTGAAAACTCAAATCAAATTATTTGTTTTTTATTTAGTGATTTGTGAACAATGTTTATAATTTGTATTGGTGTAATTAAAAAGATACTTTCAAATCTAATATAATCTAATAAAAAATAACATAATATAGGTATATTTATATAATGTAATTATATATCTTTTTGTAATATCAATAGTAGATATTACATTAACAATCGCAATTTATTTGCTTTAATTCATTATTAACGATTTTCACTTTCAAATCTATGCCAGACTCTTAATTTAAATATTTGCTATTAGGATAAGTCAGATGATAAACCGTAAAAACTCACATGTTTTCTCTTAGAATTACTTCATTCATACTAACAATAACAGTAATAGATACAATTAAATATTTGATTATATACAGATTGAGAACCATTACAAAATACAAATACCTAGTATCAGTCAAAGTGTTGACTTGAACTTTGTCATTCATAATAGGTACACCAAAGTAGGTAATCGAAGTGTTTCCTAGCCAAGAGAGGGTTAAGAACCTTCACGCAATAAAAAGTGTCTGGGAATGTAAACATAAACAACAGACATTAATTACATTTTGTTTTCCTAGAAAATGAACAGTTGTTTACGATTATAGCATTCGCAAAATTAGCTATCAATATAAGGTAAACTAAGTAATATAAAGGTGCATTTAGACCAAACGAACATAAGCTCATTCTATCCCCCACTCTACGAAATCAAGGAATATCGACGAATCACGATTTGTGCAATGAACGAATTTCGTAGAGTGGGGGATAGAATGAGCGAATGCTGGTTTGGTCTAAATGCACCTTAGAAGAATAATTTTTAAAATTAGTTTGTATATTAGTGTTACGATCTTATGATTTTTAAAGTCCAATTGAGCTGGAATTCACGCAGTCCACCACTTTGACATATGAGTATTCCAATAGGTCACTCATCAGAGGAATTTGGCGACAGGAAGACTCTATAAGCCAAGCCCTAGATTCGATGGCGTATGATTAGTGACCCAATAATTCCTGTCACGGACGAGAAAGCGACTCTACTTCGTATACTGAACATTTTTTGTAGATTTTTTATGCCACGGCGGTGGCAAACACACATACGGTTTGTTTGTCGTGCTATTGATGTAGGCAATACAATATCTACTCGTATAATAAATAGTACGCATCAGTGTCTACGAAGTTTTAAAGACTGGATGATATTTGAGAATCGAAGTGTGGTTATTTTAAGGATATGGTTGCAAAATCAAACTTTGCGGCCTTTAGTCACTTAATAATAATTCAGAATTATGGAAGACTCTTAAATGCGCTAATTACCTAGCGTGGACGGTATACGGTCAACTAAGTTATTCGCCCCATACTTCGGCATATACTTTGTACGGCGATAATATAAGGCGAATATAGTTGTATAAATATTTAAATGACAATAGAATGAAAACAAGACTTTTTATTGTTCGTTGGCAATTTCGTGCTAGTCAAAATCGAAAACTACGATACCAAAATACCTGTAGGTAAATAACTTTCATATTTATACTAACAATAAAAAAAATGGTCTGAAAGCTGTAGGTACACAATTATTTGGAATTTCTCAACTGGCGTTCGTCCCGTATCCGTGACGGAGATGGCAGCTAACTAAGGTGCTAAATATAGTTGCGTTCTGTTAGTACCATTGTTTAGCAAGTTTGACAATTTCACTCGAAATATGTATGAAAAGATATTTATGTGCAAAAGTTATTTTTCATAAAGTCACAGTTTCTTTAAGTATATGTTAAAGAATGTCTGTAATAGTGAGTGCTCTCGATTCTCTTCTTTTATTAAAAATAAAGACCGTCCAAGAACTAAGATTTCGTTTTTAGAATAAATAGTTATTATAGTTGAATATGGTTAGATAATTACGATTACAACCATATCTTCCTCATTTACTTTCGTCTTTCTTGTACGTACAGCATATTGTAATTAGCATAATTGTAGCATTAGGTGGCATTTAAAACTTGCCTTTAGGCAATAGAAAATGAAAGTCTTTTAGAACATTAAGGTGCAAAAAACCACGAACCCGACCGCAGCAGGCGGAACATTACAGCAACTTACGACTCTTGGCAGACCGCTTCGCTTGTACTATGTGGTACCTAACTACTACTGTAAATATACACAGAAATATTAAAAAAAAAGCGAAAAAGACGCAAATGTACAAAAATTTGCCTTTAAATGAAAACTTAATAAGTAATAAAATTAAATCCAGTAGGTTCGTAGGTAGTTTCAGCGTTGCATGAAGCTTGTTCGTCCCTGAGCAAAAAAAACAAGGGTGGCATAAGGGTGATTTCCAATAAAGCAAATCGAATTTGAAAAGAAAATAGAATATGAGAAAATTACTTATAAACAAAATATGACGTGATATTTTCAGGTATAATTATATTAAATAAGTAGGCCTATACATTTTTTGCTATTGACAAGTCACAAGTGCGATTTTGCTTAAGGCCATATTCTTTGACCTCTCAACGCTAGTTTTAAGAGTCATCCAGCCTCCGCTAATACCCGTGACAGTCGCCGTCAATGATGACGTGATACTGTAATACTCATAGTGAAAATATTTACAGTAATACAACTATGTGACTAGTGTGAATCGAAACGGCATAGTGTAACATAATAATAATATAAGTGATTAATTTATAATCTGGCAAGCTCTAGCAAGCCATGTGTAAAGTAGACGGTAAATTTAGAAAATACACGGATGCGAGACTATCCCATTAATATTTAATACGAAACTTGTTATAGATCCGCGGTCCTATGATGCGTATCAGGCGTACAATTTCATAAAAAATGATGCAAAGATGCTGATTTTCAACATTTTTGATGGACTGTCCACGAAAAAAGTATATAATTATACATGATGATCAGGGGTCGAACTAATCATGCAGATGACGCAAAAATAACGTACCTAATTTTGCATCATAGGATATTGATTTTATTTTAACTTCCGTGCTGCATATTTCACAAAGTAATATAATAATCGCGAGTAAATCCATTCCATTTATACAGGATGAAAGATGTATTGATTGTATTTTGTAGTTACACCCAGGGTATACTTGCTGCTATCATAAAATTTGTGAGGCCTATATTAAAGGGTGTATCATTTATTATAAATACGACTTTACTTGGCCATAATATAATATATTACATGTTTATATAAAAACATACATGTGTCTAATTACTGTTTTAATAAGGTACACATTTCATCCTAGAAACTCGACGTATATCTCCATCTGGATTAGACACAACTAACCCAATCCAAAATCCTGATCTCCTGAGTAATAAAAAAATATTTTGGCAAAGTATTTATTACAAGAAAATTTACGTTTTGCGAAAAAGACGACATCACACACAAAAAAATCGTACTTTGAAAGACACGCTTTCATGTGCTTCGTAATGTCAAACATTTAGATATTGCCATAGCTCTTATATTGCCCAAAAAATGACCTGAATTTGTGAAAGGATACTTTAAAGAGAATATGGTATGTAGCTTACGTGTATTTTGACTTTGACATCTAATATAACTGTCATGGAGCATTTATAACTGTTGTAACTATGGATCAAGCCCATGGTGTTTCATTAAGGATTTTATGTATGGCTGATTCTTATAGCTGCTTCGCTGTTCTCGCACGCATAAGAAAGTGAAGGGCATCTAAAACGTTGTGTAAAAATCCGATTTTATGTAAAACATAAAATCCACCACATTTTATTTGTGTATGCCTGATTGGAGAATCATGAAGACTCCGTTTAGATAATATACTCAGGTAGCATCTTGACCTATTGCTTCTTAAAATAGTACCATGGAGTCGCTGAAATAGTCTTACATTCAGCTGTATAGGTTTGTCCGAAATACGTTTGATAGGCAATATTTTAAGCACGATAAAGCCCCTAAAAGAAACAATTTGGAAAGTAGCCATACATTACGTACACACCATACACTCAGAATATGGAAACGCAAAATAATACATATTTCAAAAGTTAGACCAGTGGCCTATACCACAAAACTTTACAAGCGTACAAATCTACAAAATTGTATAAATTTCCATACAAAAAGTTGACAATTTTGTAGAATTGTACGCTTGTAAAGTTTTGTGGTATAGGGGCCAGGTTAAACTTGTATTTATAATAAACGATACAGTCTTTAATACTATTTGCGTTTTCTTTGGCTCTATATTTCTGATATATTGTGTTATCTCCAAAATGCATTTGAATGTTGGTTCTATGTTTAATATGTTTTGATCACAGCACGTACATGTTTTTGTCACGTATCTCCAAAAAGGATAAATTATAACAATATTCTTGTAAATTCGACATTCACTTGTGTATTTTAAAACATTAGTAAAAGAACGGCATTATGTACTCAACTTACTTATTTCAAATGACACTTTCGTTTTAGTAAAAATAGTAATAGTAAAAATATTTTTTGAAAACATTCTATAGGAGATTTAATGTCATCCACATTATTAGTACGATCACTGTACATGGTCAAGTTTATCTGTGTTATTATACAGGGTTACTTTTTCACCGTTACAATACATGTACCATATCATTGGTATATAATAGATCACATTTATCAAGTAAAATTTTCAATTTTTTTTAATTTTTATTAATTTACCCTTCATACAAATGTAACATAGTGGGCGCCATTCCCTATAGCAACTTTAGTCATTCGTATATTTTTCCATTCAATTTTTTTATGAAAAGCTTATTTCTCAGTACAGATTGCGCATTTTTACGCGCTTGTGCGAGAAGTGGTTCATTTTACGTCAGGTCGAAATCTTCGGAGGGCCATATGTACTGAAAAACGTCGTAAGATACACGTGCGGAAACGAAATTCGTAACTCGTGTCGATTTAAAGCACTCCCTTCGGTCGTGCTTTAATTTATCTCCACTACTTTAGTACTTAATTTTTTTCGCACTTGAATCGAAATGTACTAATTCTCGGTATGTTTCGTAACAATTCGCATTATTTTCCATATTTTTTTTTATTGATAGTATATTATTAGTAGTATTTTATTGATACTCATGTCTGCCTGCGACCACGGGTGTAACGTCAGGATATAATTAAACGTAAGTTTACGCGATTAGGACCCGTTTGTATTTAAAATATGAGTGATAGTCGTGAAAGTTTAAATCAATATAGTGCGACTGCTTGCAAAACATTTCATAAAATAATTCGAATTCCAAAATAAATTGTGTTTTTAAAATTTTATTGGATGATAACGAACTATTATGGATATAAAATCCTATTTTTAATAGACACGAGTGGGTACCATTCTTAATTATTTCACTATTTTCGTCATGTCAAAATGTGTCATGGTCTTATCACCAGTAGTCATCCTACTGTTTTTATCTATACTGTGTAATATGTTTGTTATTGTTTTGGTTTAATATATTGAATAACATAATTCTATTAATTTAGTCACTCACCACTTATGTTTATTCAGTCTCCGAAGCCCCAGTGATGATAACATTTTTTTATGTGTTATCAATCACACCAATCTTAAAGATAGTTTGGTTGACGACAGCGGTGCGCAAAATTGACGTACGTCCTCCCTCCAACAGGTCCCGATTGGGACTGAAAGATGACAGCAGGAGCGATCCGGGAGAATAATTTCACATATTTTGTAAGATGAAATATAATTCTTACAATATTAATGATTTCTTCTTGTTAATCGTTGACACAGACTTTGACGTTTCTTCTGATATATTTTTTTCTTGGTAAAGTTATGTAGTTTCTTAGCAAAATGAGTTTTCATGCAGAGATTAGACCTATGTTTGGGATCGTTTTTTATAGGGCGAAGTTTGTTTAAATACTTAATACTAATCAATGCGGGATAGATCAAGTTCTCAAATGTAACATATATAAGTTTTACTTCATAAGGAAGTAGTATTATTGAGAAAACTGAAAAAAACAAACGGGAATTCTACGCTTACCTCGCCTTAACGTTTTATTGATGTTTCATTGCAACAGAGTCAAAATACTCCCAATTCGAAACTCGTTCCCACTGATTGTAACATTAATGTAAATAATAAAATAAAATGCAGACGTAATGTAAAAATAACGCCGAGGAACACTTTACAAATTTACATATGAGAGTGGAATTCAGAGTATTTTTCGGAGTTGCGGGTTCTGTGTGAATTAGTAATATTGTTTTTGTTTCCATCCGTCGTCGTTATGGCCGGATAATGTAATTTCAAAATAACCTTTTATAAAAGTTTAACTTACTGCGAAAGTTTAACTACTACCATACTGCGATAACAGCCTACTTAGTACTGTGCGTACCTATGCCGTGCCGTACCTACCGTGCGTAGTGCGTTACCTCCTACTTAATTGAAAATAATAATAAAAATAATACATCATTCGAATTTCCAACAGATATACTTGTACTTGAGATTAATCACTAGGAATTTAACTCTAACATATGAAATATTTTTTGGTAATACAAAACAAAATCAGAAAATGAATCCACTTGAAATTATCTTCCGTACTATCCTAAACTACTACCAGGATTCTTGTTAGTTACTCCAATATAGTATCATAAAGATGAGAAAAAAGTAAATAAAAGGAAGTTACCGGACTCGTTAATATTTTTGATTAAAACCCTCTCATTAAAGAAGTAACATTAACCTAATATAATATTAGCTATACTTCAAAAATATTAAAAAAACAATGGATATAACCGAGAGAGCGCAGGACTCTAAAAACGAGAAATAACGAAGTTGTGGAGTGGTGTGTAAAAATAAAGATGGACCGAAAGTGAAGGTGGTTACGTATCAGCACGCAATCCTGTGGCCAGCACAATATCTGCGGTCAGGTTACACTACACAAGTTTACTTTTATTATTTTCAGCATTTTTATCTTAGGTCACTAGGTGCCTATAAGTTGACCGAAATTGCTCATATTTTCAGGCCTCGGCTTAATGAAGCAAGCATTAGGACACTTATATTATGACAGTGTGAAGATAATAAATGTATATTGTGAAACTAGTAAGCAATTTTTGTCTTACCTGTAGCTAGATTCAATACTACAATGTACCGACTGATATAGGCCTATTGGTACCGGGTTATGGTTCAAAATTGACCCTAGTAAAATATTAACCTAGGATAGGATGAGTACTTCTTATTTTTTTTATCTTTAATTTCAAATGTTTTTTGATTTGGTTCGTACCTATTTTTGTTAAATGGTTTTCGTACAATAAATGAATTTTATGATTAATATTATATTTAAGGATATTACACCTTACTAGATTTATACTCTGGAAACGAAGTTGTTGATATTACAATTTCTAAGACAGATGTTATTTTCGAGGTTTGAAACCGTTTAGACAGTTAATTATTTTTAGGATTAATGTACCTGTAGTAAATACTATATGTATACTGATTAACAACGTAAATAACATGTAGTTGGGACAAGTTCTCTCTTGTAAGTAAAATATGTTCAATTATAGCTACTGATAACACTTCTTACAGTTAAGTATTAGTCATTACAATAACATCTCCATATCTTTGTAGGTACTTGTATATTTTACTGAATTTTACCTACATGATACATTCAAATACATATACATATAATTATAATATATATTTATTTTTAATTTATTTATAGACTGATATTTTTAACTTAACAACTATACATTATATTCTCGCCAAACCGCAACGTTTGATGGCGAGTAATATTACTTGTAGTAGAAATAGTTATTGTATTAGTAATAGTCTTCCCCAACTCAAATTCTAGTATCACATAATAATAAACATTCAAAATAGGCATCCATTGCTTCTAGTGAGACTCCAATCGAATTCTTTTGAACCATAGGCACTAATACAATATTGTTGGTTTCATTCGCCAACGTCTCTGTTTATTTCTAAATCATATTAGAATCTAGTCTGATTTAGTTCCTTTAATTTAATTGATTATACAACTATTACCCGTATTACTACATATCCACCACCGCACAAATTGCAAGTGCAACATAGCATTTGGTTAGTACCTTAAAAATAGGAAAATATTGATCTGGAAACAAGTAGACATTTCTACCAAAAAAATGTTTGATTCGTGTCAGTCGTGAATAATTTTATTATTTATTATTAGGTCACGGACACGATATACTTATATTGCCTATGCATATATGAATACAGATGTAGTGTATAATCCTTTACAAATCACCTATTCGATTACGGCTTTTACCAGAAGGGAACAAAGTAGCACTTTACAATGTACAAAGACTTTCTATTGCCAGCCTAAAAATATCAATTTAATATGAAAATAAACAGTAGGTTCATAATCCATTACAGTTTCTTCAGAATCGATTATTTGTATAAATATTAAATACATATTTTATTATTTTCATAGTTGGTGTGAAAAGCTGTGTGTCACACGGTATCAAAATTATTTTTGTCGTGGGTGTTAATGCTTGAATCCCTCATTACGCTCAGGAGTTCGCTTTATAATAATATTGTGGAATCCATCGCTTCATTCGGATTTCAATGAAAGCCCTCGCTGAAAATAAATAATTTCGATCCCTTGTGACGCAATCTACTATTTAAGTTCAGCATTTTTTGCACTGTACACTGTTCATTGAGACAGAAAGATCAATTCGGAAAATTCAGTCAAAATACGAAGGATAAAGATTATGCACTACGTAACATACTTATATTATCTATTGTAGCATGACGACTCATAATTATTAATATTATTACATGGAACTGACAAGAAAAGAAGATAACATTTCGCCTGTACTTTTGGATATAGGCCAATGTGACGTACCTACTTACTGTTCTGTGAAAAGTTGTCGTAACATACTGAAACCCGTAAAGTCATGAAATAATTATTTTTAGGGATACGTACAAGTAGTCGAAGAGTCCAACAAATAACCTATTACTTCGTAGACAGTCTGTTTGTTACCGGCCTAAATATTACTCCATACTTGTTGACAGTATGACAGGCGATAATTATAATTGTATATCAAACTCTGAGCATCAGTTCGACTCGCACTTGACCGATTTTTTATTTTAGTTTATGAAGAGTTTTCCTTGAAGTAGATGCCTATGCAAATACTAAGAACACCGAAATGTGAAATGTAGAGCAAACGCTTTACCTACTTAACATTAGGCAACCGAAATTTTGCAAACTAATTAGGAGTTATCTTGGAGTAGCAAAAAGTGTTAAGTAATGCAGTTTCCATCGAAATAATAGACAAGAAGTTGCTTGTGAGACTGATCAGCAGGCTCAGCACATGATTGATGTGACAGTATGTCGCCGCGAGATAGACTATCCGTCCCTCTTTTGTTAATATACCTAGTAAAGGACTGGAGATCTATCTCGCGGCGATATACTGTCGCACTAACCATGTGCTAAGCCTACAGGAGCAGTAGCGTATCGTAGTTTTCCCTCTCTGTCCCTCTTTCATACGTATTAGCGCGACAAAGACAGTTAGCTGCCTTTCGTTTACGATTGACGATTAAGCGTTAGCGATTGGCAACTTGTCTAAGCACCCAGGGTGCGAAACCAAGATGCCAATTGCTAACACTCAGCAGTGATCCGAAATATGGGTGCAAAACTATAACGAAACTAAGTCGACATAAAATAGTACAATCAAGGTAGACGATATAGATGCGCGCAAAGTGCACATTGCACAAATATACATATACAACCCTGCATATTACTATAAGGCCGTGTTCTAGTACAGGACGTACCTGTACTTACTACTAATAAAAATTGTATCCATGACACCTAAATTTTGATACGCATGAGTAGTAATTTTCCCAAATATATAATATTTTTTTTTGGAATATGTCATTCCTAAAAGGCTTCCTAAAGTTATACAGCCGTAGTTACGGCCGCTGCTAATCAGCTAAATACGAGACATTACAACCTCTTACGCACTCCGATGATTGTATTTTAAGCATAAACATAATAATATTAGCATATATACTTGATGCAGGTCATCTCAACCAAATTAAACATTGAAATATCCCAAAAGTTCCGTGAAGTAGACACTTTCGAGCATTATTGTATGTACATTCTAGAGAATATTTCTCACGCTCTTTGCGGTCGTTCCATCATGATAATCATGACTGAAGATGTTGATATTCTTCTTAAAAAATATTTGTTTCCATAGACTTTTGTTAATTTTCCATGTTGGTTGAAGGATCTCACAGAGTATGCGGGAATTTTAAAGAAACCCAAAGAAGGGATGAATGTTTCAAAAAAAGTAGAGACACTGATGATGACAGTAATATTACTCGTATTATAACAATATTAGAAACACTAATCTCGCCTGTCACAAACAAAAATCAATGATCATGATCAATATAACTATAGATAGTATCAATAAATATAGTAAATATGTGTAATGAAACTAACATGTGTTACAGATATGAACTTGCAAGGTTTTATATTATTTGGATACTTATGTATTGAAATTAGAGAGAGACTAAGTGTTTAATAACTTTGATGCCTATTTATTATTTCTTCAGCAACTTCGCGACCTGAAAGCTATTTGTCAATAGGTCATTCTACGAGTACTTATTGCTAAGTACCAAAACTACAGGTTTTGAAACAGAGATGTACTATTCTTTGCAATTTTTGCATAATTTACAGGTTAAATTCACGTAACATTTCGTTATTTTGCCTGCTAGTTAAGTAATTCTTGTAAACAATGTAAACAATAGGTGATTCATAAATCATGATGAATGGTGAGATGTCCTCATATTACCTAAGGAGTCAGTTTCACTTACCTACATACAGGTTAAACGGTTTCGGCTAAACTTATTGATGATTATTACGAATGCAATTCCAACACGTACGTAGCACCAAATTCCAAACGCATACCTATTATTTACTGAAAACTTAGCTCAAACAATACCCTACCATAACTATGCGACTTCTTGTCCCATCTTCATAAAGCACTCATTTCATGTTATCGTACTATATCTTACAGGGGAAGTTTTCGTACGAGTCTGATTGAGACTTTAATGGGATATATTCAGTGGGCAACTTTTTATTAACCTGTTTGTTTACATTTCAGATAACAGCGTTGATTATCAGCGCTATCAATATTGCAGCATGGCTAAGAAACTTTAAATAAACAATGGTGATTTTCTTTGAAATATCTTCTTAATTTACTAAAAGGTCATACCATAATTTACTAAAATTTAAGAAGTTTTCTCTTGGGATATATTTTTACGTTACGGCATGTGGCGTTGCAGTTATCGCGTCGCATTCGCGTGGGGCACGGGTCATGCGCACTGCATCGCGACCGGGGGTCAGGATGCCCTAACCTCTCAGCTGATCCCTTATAAACATACACGGCTTCCCTATAAATTTTCCAGTTGTATGTCTATGTTGTTATACTATCACACTGGACATTACGCTTCCTGTGAGTAAACCTTACCTTAGACTGTGGAGCATCAGACTGCATGTAGTAAAAAAGGAAAAACATCCAAGCGGTTCCGACGAGGAACATAATTTTCACGTTGCGCCTCATCTTGATTTGAAAATGGAACACTCACTGGACGCTCGTTTCGATTTCGTTAGACACTGGTTGTCGGAGCGTCGGTCGGCGGCGCGCGGCCGCGCTAGCTGCGGCGTGCAAACTGAGCGGGTACACGAGATAATGACGGGCATGCGCGTATCGGTCCTCGACACCGTAGTCTAAAATAGACCTTAGGCTAAGGAGAGCGGTGCAATGTTTTTGTTGCTTACCGCACTGGCTAATAAAGATGCTTTAGCGATTTAGTTTTGTTTAACTGGTTAGTCTAGGTTGTGAGCAGATCAAGTTATTCCTATTTTAGGGACAGGGTTTATTGTAGTTGTAGTCCGTATACATACCTAAAGCTTGTTCACGAAATAAAGTAGCCATCGTAAAATCAGTCTCTACCATTACACAATAGTCCCCTAACAGCCATGGGACTGTAAATTGAGTCTTCTGTTTTATGTTTAAGAATCCCATATCCAAAAGCATTCGCTGAAAAGTCGTCAAAATCAAAATAACTTCAGATAATGCTTAATGCTAAAGTTCAGGCTCAAAAAAGTGCGAACTTCAGAGACGATTTCAACTATGTTAGACTTGAAATAGTGAATAAAAATTGTAGACACGAGATTCACAGTTTATTATAGTATTGGTATGGTAGTTTAGTTATGTTATGACCTATAGGGAAACTAAATGACCCAAAATGGTAAAATAAGAAGAAACACTACTTCAATTCAGAAGTTTAAATAAAAGTCCATAAGTATGGAGAAAATGATATAAATATCAACCACAACGTCCGAGAAGATAGGCAAAGCCTTCTTTGCAATAACACCCATACAAAGGTATGGTCTCATACAAAAAAAAAGAATTATACAGCAGTGGCTACTTTATTTCGTGAACAAGCCTTATATACCTACTACTTACAATTTTCAGAATATCATTTTTGTATTTGGATTTTGCTAGACGAAAATTTATTAATAAAACTAAACCTTATGATATTTTGTAATCATCGAGATAATTATTTAAATTAATATTCGTTTCACTTTTAGTTGAGCGTAGAAATCGGAAATTAAGCGGATCAAGACAATCAGAAGATGAAATAGAATGCTTCCATTCTAACGAAGTTTGAAACAAAGCTTTTCGAAAATGGTGTGAAGAATGACTCTAATTATGAAGGTATAGTCAGCAATATAATGTTTACATAGCGTAACATGCTAAAGAAATTCATTCGAAAGAGAAGCGTCAAGAAATCTAAGAGATGCCTTGACACCAAGTTGAGTGGAAGCCTTTTCAGGAATGATTTTTCATCCATGTTATTTTCTTAGGAACTTAGTTCCTGTATGAACAGCTTTCTATTATAGTCTATTCTATTCTATTTTATTCATAATCACTAATGTCTTTACAATCCATATGCTTACATACTTATTTATTTAATATCGGCACTATCATGTTTATTTCAGTAAGTAAGTAGTTTAGAATTTTTGTTTGATCGCTCGTTTCTGTTATTCTGTTACATCCATACTTATTTCCTTCGTGTATACTTCCGTGTGTATGTAATTACTGTGGGCTGCAAAAGTGTCAACAATATATCAATAGGTAAAACATTCTAAACTTAATCTTTACCAAGCGGAGCTGCGGGAGGGATGAGATCAGTCGTAATAACACGAACTTCGAAATTCGTAAATTTCGAGGATGTGTTTCTGTCATTCTAACGAAGGCGTCATTAGAGTGACAGAGATAAATCCTCGAAATTTGTGGATTTCGGAGTTCGCGATAGGGCTACAGATTTACGAGAGATATACAGGATGGTTCATTCAAATCGGTCAGTACCTATAGGAAAATGTACTATAAGTCTTACACGAAGATCTGTTCTTAGGAACCTTGTCATCGATTTTAATAATAAGAATAACAGCGTTGATAAATTTGAAAAACATCTGTACCCAGCTCGGGAATCGAACCCGGCTGCTTAGAAAAAAAACTCACACAATTTCTATGTAGATATCGATTGTGTAGGTGGGGCAAAATTATTTTTGTTGTCTTATTTCATACCACTCTGTTACGATTTTAGTTGTTTTTTCGACTCAGTATATAAAAAAAATCCGGTGCACTTGTATTTCTTTTTCACGCTAGATTTTAATCCATACATAAGAAATTGAAACAAAACATCATCTCATACAAAAATTTACCACTGGGTCACTATTTTTAGGGACACAAAATAAGACAACGAAGGAATTTTGACCCTATTAACTACGCGTATACCTAGATGTATTAGGAGGTAAATACCCCTAATCGCCACGCTGGGCAAGCGGATTGGCGATCGCAGTAATGTGCCCACTATGATGACGCTGCTGCCCATCATCAATATTTTATCAAATACCTAAAGGTCAGTGACACTTCAATCCCTTAATCGACTCTTACGACACCCGCAGGAGTTGTTGGGGTGATGACAAATGTGTTCTTACTGCCGTCACCACACGGTTTTTATTTTCATCATCATCATCATCATCATCAGCCTATGTTAGTCCACTGCTGGACGTAGGCCTCTCCTATTAACTATGCGTATAGACGCATTACCTCCTTTATTTTACTAGGTTTTTATTGTGTAAGTCTAAAAAACTTTTTTTTTTAAGGTTATTCCACGACATCCGCCCATCGATATCTCGGCCGCCCGACCAGTCCGCATGCTGTCGGTTTTCCCTCATGCATGAATGCATGCATCACATGCATGCATCAGCCTATGATAGTCCACTGCAGGACGTAGGCCTCTCCTATTAATTATGCTATACGCATTAGGAGGTGAATGCCCATAATCGCCACGCTGGGCAAGCGGATTGGCGATCACAGTAATGTGTCTACTATGATGACGCTGCTGCCCATCATCAATATTTTATCAAATAATGGTCAGTAACACTTCAATCCCTTAGTCGACTCTTTCGACACCCGCAGGAGGAGTTGGGGTGATGACAAATGTATTTTTACTGCCCTCACCACACGGCCACACAGTTACATTTATTTTACTAGGTGTTTAATGTGTTAGTCTTAGGATTTTTTTTTTAAGTTTATTTACGACATCCGCCCATCGATATCACTGCCGCCTGACCGGTCGGCATGCTGTCGGTTTTCCCTCATGCATGCATGCATGCAGGTATCCTGTCGTTTGACCAAAAATTGTTTAACAAATTTACACTTGGCAACCAACTACTGGCAAAATTATGTTTCGGCAAATCCTTTTTTCTACAAAAACATCTTTGACAATTTATTATCTTAGCCAAATAATTAACAAATAAAATATCATTTTATAAAAGGTATTTTTGGCAAAAGAATATTTAACAACAAAGTAAACTAAAAAATTTACCATTAGCCTAAAATGTTTGCTAAAATGGGTTGGAGTATAGCAAAGTGGGTTTTTTTGTTGCAACCCAGTAAATTTTTCCCCAAAATCAAAAATGGCCGAGATATTCGACATCAAATTAAAATGAAATTAACATAACATTCATCGTAATCTTGACCAAAATCTGCAGTGAGCGAGCGAAGCGAGCGAACAAAACCTTCCGGGGCAGATCCGACTCGGATAGGTTAGGTTAGAAGACTAAGGCGGGGGCTTTGCTCCCGCCTTAGTCTTCGAGGTTATTTTTTTTATTGTAACCCAGAAAACTTTTCCCCAAAATCGAAAATGGTCGAGATAGGTATTCGGTGAATGTACAAATATGTTAAATGTAGTTTTAGGTGACATGTAAAATATACAATTGATTTATTTTTTAATTACTAATTTATACATTGTTCTAATGTATTAATTGCTTAATGATTATTTGTCAATTGAGTTTTTGTAAAATGATACATTTGCGGAATAACATCTTTGCCACTTACTGCATTGGTGAAACGTTTGTTGTAAAATAAATATTTGCTAACATTGTTTTGGTTAAACATTAGTGAACCATGCATGCATCAGCCTATGATAGTTCACTACAGGACGTAGGCCTCTCCTATTAATTATGCTATACGCATTAGGAGGTGAATGCCTATAATCGCCACGCTTGGCAAGCGGATTGGCGATCACAGTAATGTGTCTACTATGATGACGCTGCTGCCCATCATTTCGAGAAATAAAGGAGTCTACGGGTACTAAATACTAACCGTTTAATGGTTATGCACTAATGAGTATTATTTAAGTTAATTTCTTTGGCTATCGACACAGCGAATCAGTTTGTTTTTAAAGCACATCAATTACTTCTATTAAATTCTTATTTTAAGTTGCATCCTTGACTGGATTAATAGTAAATAACAACATGCCAAAAATACCTGTCATTTCACAAAGTTGCGTAGTTTTAAAAAGAGTGATCGCGTTCACGATTATCTGCACGCACAACGTAGACAATGTAGATTGTAGAGGTTGTAGAGAAGATTTAGCCATCGCAAACTATGCTGTTTGTATTGTATCACCGCACCATCTAGCGAACTCTTTTCAAAATGATTTTTTTCCAACGACGATGGTAAACAAGCATACGGCCCACTTACGCGGTAAGTGTCAACTCATGGTACAGTTACGTTAGCGTTTACTCAATGCGTAAAGACGTCCATCACGCTCGCTCCAATACATTAGCGCGGACGATAGGCCGCTTTACGTAAAGATAAAACACTAACTTACCTAACCGTTACATGCAAACTCATGTTACGGTTATAGATGGCTTTTGATAGTTATGATGGTTCCGTTTTATTCATTTCTGCTACCACTTTCGCGCTTGCATACTTGTTAGAACGTGACGGCAACAACAACAAACGATTAAACACGGTACCATCATAAGCCTACTGTTTGCATTTGACAACTTCGTTTACTTTCAGTTTATCTCGCTCGTCCAATACCGTGCGAGCGTGATGGATAGAAAGTAAAGCAATTAGCTAAGTAAGTCGTTACCGTTATCGTAGCCTATGGCCGACTACAACTTCAGAGGTTTTACATGCCAGTTGCCGATCTTTTCATATAAAGGTAGATACCAAAACCGTAATCAGCTAAAACACGACCACAAGGATCTGATCTCCAGCCGTCAATGAACTGCATTATCTTTGGGATCACTTGCAGACTAACTCAGAGAAAAGACAACAAGTGTTAGTCTAGTGCTATTAGGCTGCTTTTCTGTAGGGTATTTTCCGCCGATTTCAGTGAGATTAAACTCACTAAACGTGCCAAACTAAGCCACATGACAGTTATTTAGCAGAGCAGATTTTGAATTCTGTCTCAATGATATAATAAGTAAAGATATGCTACACCGGCTCTAAAATTGAAGCGCTCAGATTGTGATAATTCTAACAATCGCTCTTAGTCCTACCCAGACCACCGAGAGGTGTGTACCACTGCCGAGTTCTCGCAAATCACGTGAACTGCGCCCTAAAATGTCATTTTATGATATACAATAGTGAAAACCACAAAATAAAATGCAAAAATGCCCTTAGCATCACACATCATGCGCAGTTAAACTGAATTATATATTTTTTTCAATTTTATTATTTCTTGAAAATAAATAGGACGCCATTTTGACGGTTTTGACTGACAGAGAAAAAGACAAGCTTATGCGGTTTAAGATCGAGAGTAACAAAGATAAAACAATGTTTATCAATAAAATAATGCACGCGCGATTGTCAAATGCTAGTTGTCTCTTTTTTATTTATTAAATACGAGTATATGTATTTTGCCATCTCTTTTACGCATTTTGAAGTATGAAGATAGGCGTATGTCAACTGTCAATAAAGGTGTATGATGTGAAGTATTTATTTCGCTCATTTTGTTAGAGTATAACGTATCTTTACTTATATATCATTGTTCTGTCTACATATTTTTCTGATCTCTGAACTTAAAACTGTGGAGCGTCCCCATCTAGTGGCATTAGCTTAAACACGTTGGCGCGTATATACACAGTGCTGTGCTAAACTCCAAACGGCATTCTAGTTCAATAATGTTTACATAGATAGCGCTGTTATAAATAAGCCTATTGTAAATTTTCTGTTCATAAAACCTCATTGAGTTTAATTATGCACATCAAAATGTGTTTCTGAAATATTATACGTTCCATAATACGAATCGATATTATTACGCGTGATTAATGATTCTGCAACAGCAAACACAGGTGCTTACCTAAATGATTTAATAATTTGAGTAGGAGATTTTCGAAACTGATTTTATTTTATTTTTCCCTAATCATTTACCGCAGAAGTTGTTTAGGATTCTAAGCATCTCGTACGGCACTGATGTAGAAAATAGTACATTATGATACAAGTACGAAAAACATGAAATTCGAAACGAGTGGCGATAAATTAAAACACGATCGAAGGGAGTGTTTTAAATCGACACGAGTTACGAATTTCGTTTTTTCACGTGTCTCGTACGACGTTTTTTAGTACAGAACAGATGGCCATCTGAAGTTTTAAACCTGACATAAAATGAGCAACTTCTCGCACTAGCGCGTAAAAAGGCACCACCTGTAAATAAAACCACTTTAGAAAATTACCAAAGTGACATATCTAACTGTCAAAATAACAACTGTCAAGTTCATTTTTTATTTCGCTTGTTTGTGGCTTGTATGTTCATGTGTAGGGAAATGATTAAGCCTTTATAGACCTTTAGAAACCTACTGTGAAAATCTAAACTAAATAGAAATAAATAAGAAGTAATAATACCTAATATGGGATTCTTAAGCATATACCAATAAAATTTATAGAAAAAAAATAACTGCCATTACATTTATTTATTATTATTATTTATTAAAACAAAAGGGACAGCACGTCAAAATCTTAATTTAAATGACTGAGATTGATCGAAGTTTCGATTTTCGAATTCCTATTCTTGCAGCAGGCCTAGAATTTGCCAGTAGGCTTTTACAAAGCATATGGCGTCACTGTTCCGTAGATACACAATAAAGTCTTGAAATAATTTAGGTATTGATACTACTCCTGAAGAAAAAGTTGACAAACGTTTAACTACACTAGTCAATAGTCTAACAATTGATAAAAAAATATCCAGCTCATTGAATTGTTTAATAATCCTGTATTGGCCAATAAAATGACAGGGAATGTTAAGATATCACAAATTACATATTATATACATAGTAATCAATAAATGGCAGCGCCAGCTCTCTAGCTACATATTTTAGAAATCCGAAAGGTATTCTGATAGGAGGTGCATGCATGTATTGCTTGCCCTTAGAGTATGGTCAATCAAGGCGCTTGGCCTTGTAAGGGATTGCATACGAGTATACTCGCGAAAATTGACTGGTGGTTGTTAAGACCGAGTGGCCGAGCGGTGCAGGCATCAGCCCCGTAAGCTGAGCACGTGGGTTCGCTTTCCACCTCGGACGTTGGTGAACTTGGTCGTTTTTTGGTATATGACATCCAATATTTATGTATTACCTATTTATAATATACAATATATACATAGCAGTAGGGCTAGCACAAAGCTAGCACATGGTTATAGCGATCCCTCTTTTATTAACAAAGTCAAAGACGGGAAGTCTATCTGACGTACTGTCGCACCAATCATGTGCTAAGCCTACATAATTTAACGCTATCCTACCTAAAACATCGTCTACACTTTACGAGTATACCTAAGTAACTTAAACGATCTCCTTGGATTTCCTCATCCATTTCATGAAAACCAATTCAATGGTTGAGACGTGAAAGTGTAACAAACAGTCCCAACAGACCGTCAGAGTTACTATAGCATTTATAATATTAACTTTGTTAACAATGTTTTCAATCAATAATCCTAGAATTATACTATCGTTATTAGCGACAAACTCGCGTAGGTATACACATTACATTAAGGTAGATATTTGTTCTAGTAGAAGTGTCATATTATAAAGAAACGTAACACCACCGGCGCGCAAATGCTGGCATGGTACCTAATATATCGTAAAGTGTTTACCTACATATTTTATTCGATATTCCAATTCCCAGATTCTAATATGATAGCTTCTTCTAACTAACTTATGACAAAGACATCTCAATATCCTATAGGTTTTTAACCGACTTCATAAAAGGAGGAGGTTCTCAATTCGACTGATTTTTTTTTTTTTTTTTTTGTTGTATGTATGTTACCCGATATCTCCGAGAATAGTGAACCGATTTTAAAATTTCTTTTTGTGATCGAACGTGTATTACCCCGAGATGGTCCCGTTGGCACCAAGTTGCGGTCTGATGATGGGATCTTGGAGAAATCGAGGGATCTCTTCAATTGTTATAGGTACATGTATGGCGCTTTTGGTAATTTTCATTCATTTACAAGAATTTGCATTCAGAAAGTAGGATTTGAGGAAACCAATGATGGAAACAAATCGGGAATCTTGGAGAAACCAGTTGAAGTCGGTTTTTTAAATTTTTAATTTGGTGATTATTAAGTTATCATGGCCATTTTTACAATATTAGTAAGTAAGACTTGAAACGGGATATTAACCATGTAAATTGCAATTATTGAGCACCCGATATTTTGGCACTGTTGCAAATGCATCTTCACGGGACTGACGAACTGCAAGTTTTAGTTGTGGTCTCTCACACACCTAGAACCACGCAACAAAAACTCGCAGTTCGGGAGCTCATTAATTGCAATTTACATGGCAAATATCCTGCTTTACGTCATACAAATAATTATCACAATTCCTGGCCTACTACCGCGAAAATCGAAATTCGTAAATTTCGAGGATTTGTCTCTCTCACTCTTCGATTTTCGCGGTAGTAGGCCAGGCTTGAAAAATTGTTTATTATTGCTATTTAGTACTAACCGGTACTCAGAATACTCCTTTCTAAGCACTTCACTACTCAGAACTGTTAGGTTAATTAAGTAAGCTGTTTTGTAGCTTATCGTTATTTTATCTGTGGTTCAACCTGTCTGCAGGATAGTGCCTATATTAAAATAATCAAGGTATGTAAGTGAGTACGCTTTTATCTTAAAACGTGCTTAAGTAAAGAAAGTCCATCGTCTTGTTAAGTAGGTATGTACTCAGTTAGCTTAGTCATTGGTAAATATATAAGTTATATACTTATCTAAACAAAATAATGGAGATTTCATTATTAACCTTTTTTATTTAAGCAATACTACTACAACAGTAGGTAAGGTAGGTATGTAGGTACATAATACCTATCATAAAATCCATAAATGTAATTTTTTGAAGATGCTCTCACGCTTATTTATTATGTAATTTTAATTACAATTAAGAAATTACTTTCATAAAAATGAATCTCGATTAATACTTATAATTACGTACTTGTAATAAACCTTTATATTGTGACTACGTAAATTCATAGTAAAATATATATGATAATTAAGTATTTTGGTCCAAACACTACTTGTAAAACACAATTTCCAACAACTTTTATTTATTTTTCGACACAACGACACAGTTTTGATAACATTCGCAAAATAATTTGTTATTTACAGTTTTGGCCAGTTTAATCGACACTGAATGCAGTTACAACCAAATTGAAAGGCAATTTATTTTACGGTTTTGCCCGCTCACGTTATGGTCCAATTTGCGCTCTGCCTATAAATATAATAAATATTTGAATGAAACAATAGTCATTCACCCTTGCGTTCGTTCATCCCCGGTCTCCCGGCAGAGTCCGCGCGCGGTCCGCAGGGTACGCTCGTCCCGCGTCATTCCATTCACTCAGGAACGAACTTTGCCACGAACTTACGACATTCGAATTTTGAAATTGAAAGTTAGTTATTTGTGTTTTTGTTCGATGAATCAACCACTGATGACTTTTTTGTAAATTGTTTTTGTGGAGGATTTAAGTTGGGATCATTATTGTGTTGATTTTGTTTTGGAGCGCTAATTTGACGAGTTAAGGTGGGTAATATGGTTTTATGACGATAAAACTTGCTATTTTAGAATTCATTAACGAATAATGAAAATATTTTTGATATGTGTTATTAATTATTAAAGTAGCAGTAACATTACAGTAGGTATACTAAGAAAAATACCGAATCCATCGAATAGGTACCTACTAACCACCGAAAATTTGGTAATTTTCTTCACTAACGGCCTGTTTCACAATCCCAGGATAATGATATCCATCAGATAAAATAATTATTGAAAAGTATAGCTAACCTTTATCTGTGTAGTAGTGTAAATAATAAAGTTTAAATCCCGCATCAAGTTAATGCTTTTTGTATAGCCCAATGGTTGACTTGTAGAGAATGCATTCAGGCGTGAAGTTCGTCATTTGCACTGTTTATACTGTGCAAAAAAGTTTAAATAAATAAATATATTTTATTAGAGGAATATGAAACAGGCCCTAAATATAACATACAGGGTGACTTCAAAATGGTGATACGAGATAATGAAACATGAATATATTAATGATAATGTGTAAATAAAATAAAAAACTCTGTTACCTACATCACGACATTTATACCTAGATACATTTTGGTCAATCTATCATTGGCCATTTATAACGATGGAAGTAATTTTTCTTGAGTTTTCATATTTGAGCCCATAGTAAAAGTTGGCCCCGATCATTAATACATTCATGTTCTATTATCCTACCTATCCTATCTGACCTAGCCTATTTTATTAAAATCTGCCGATAACGTATTTAAATACATACAATATATCCTGTAATTCAAACGATCCAACTATCCACCCACATAAAACAAACAACAGACATTCTTTCTCTTTGACTATCGCAACATTGCAGCATACTCGTAACACGGGATACACAAAATACTCACTATACTCAGCCATTATTGACATTCTACAGGTTACTCGTATTTCAACAATATATTCAGCAAATAAAATGATTTGGCTTGGGTAACATTTCAGTAGAAATGAGTACTATCCACTAGAAAACTCAAAGTTATTAAGTTTTCTTAATTGAATGGACACTATACACTCGGACTAATTACCTTTAGCAAATTAATTGAATAGTAGGAACATACCTACGTGTCGGAACTATAATACATTACGATACAAGTGCGAAAAAAAAATTAAAGCACGACCGAAGGGAGAAATCGACACGAGAAACGAATTTTTTTCGCACGTGTATCGTACGACTTTTTTCAGTACAGATGGCCCTCCGAAGTTTCAACCTGGCAAGAAATGAATCATTTATGCGTAAAAACGGCACCACCTGTACAGGAACATTCATTATCTAGACAAATTGTATGTTATATAAATAAGAAAATAACAAAAATATGTCAGCTAGCCCAATCTAGCTCGATATACCCGGTGTATTTTAATTACTACCAAAGTATTTGTTAAGCATCGAGTTCTGCTATTTATTGACATAGCCCGGGCCTTTGAAAACACGAGTCCACTAGACCCCCAAAATCAAACAGCCACTTGTTATAACCAACGAGTTCTGCAATAACGACCCCCGCCGTCATGTGCATCCCCCATACAATTAGCGACAATATAAACACTTATTATGGACTTTAATGCTATACAGACTGGGGTACGGCTGTGTCGCTGACTGTTCCAAAAAGAGCTTTGCAATGTGCGCATATGGGAATTAGTTTTATATGAGGTAGGGGATAATTTTGATAACGCAATGGTGGCTAACTGTCTGCTTAGCTTAGCTCTAAATGTGGTGGATGAGTAGATGCGACTAAATTATCCCGATCTGCCAATCCTAGACAGATATTAGCTTTATCTTTATATGAATAAAATTGACCTTGTAGTACCTAAACGTGAAAGTGGGCTATTTCTGATAAAATACATAAATATAATATTTCGATAAGTGTAGGTATCTCTTCACCTACCTGGGGCATACTCGTATTTCTCGAAAGCTTGTAACTTGAAATACAAAGTGGAAGTCCTTATCTTATTAATTACCTATGTTAAAAAGAAACTTCCACTTATATTATACAAGTTACAAGCTTTTGAGCAACGAGTCTCTGTTGTAAATATATTTCGGTATAGTTATCCTTAAACAAATTTTGGTCTGGTAATACGGATGGTGGAAATGTAAATAAGTATCCTGGTGAATTTTTACACCCGGATTCGCACTAACCAACCGCGACATCAGTTCCACGTGAAGAGATATAAAAGTAACCGACTGTAAACTACACGACGGATGTACCTATATTTCAGAAACCTGTACTACTTTCTAGGTACCTACACCTACATGTGGCTTTTTGAGGTTCCACTCAGTTGCGATTTTGTGAGTATCTCTGGTTTATGAATTTCGTCCCCCGCTTCGAACTTTTGGTTTGAATAAAAAAAAAACATTCAAGGCTTAAGAAATGATTTGATTGGAAATTATTCGGAACATGATTGGGAATTTAACTAGTTTGGTCCTTCGTTTTGTTTATTTTAATATCGAATTATTTCTCAAATCAGTTGTGTGTGTCTTTGTATTTAATGTGGTATCATTATTCAAATTAGTTAGTTAAACGAGTTGAAAATAAAATCCTAGGGAATTACACTCTAACTAGTAATACTCGTATAACTTTTTTAGAGCCCAATCGGCTAAAGGAACACATTGCGTATGTACAACCCGTAGCACGTCTCAATCCTCTCGTTAGAGCGGTTGTATCTAATACAAAATGCAGGTACAAAATTACATCCTTTCAATTTTCAGGTAGCGTTTTCATGCAGTACCAATGCTAATAACGGTAGCGGTACAATAAAAATAAATAGCAGTCTACTTTTTTATTCATTAAGTGAACGGATTTTAGCATTTCATGGCATATCGAACTGTTGTTATGTACATAGGTAAGTATACTCTATTACATTTAGCGAGCTTAACCTGAATACACATCCATAAAATATTTGATTATTATTATAAATGCAAAGCGTAATTACACTTTTAAGATATCCCTATAAATAATCGTTACATGAATAATACTAATATAACTGAAACAATCATGTGTATGATTGTACGATAATAATATATTATCACGACAAAACTTCGTTTTGGCGTGTTATGCAAAAGTTTAAGTCTAAACTCTCCGAAACATGTCACGTATAATATTTACTATACTTATTACAATCCATGTTGCAACCAAAATAACGTTGTAAGTTATAACAAGAGCACTATTTGAAAATATTGCATATACGCCGCGAGAAGTCTTTTAACAGCTTTCTTAGAACAAAGAGCGAAATAACTGTTATGTACTTCGCCCGGCAACTGCATGTTCTGCAGAAGAAGTTATAAGAATAACAAGATTGAGAGTTAACGGGGTGTATTCGATTACGTAAATGTGCGTTTACGGGGATTATTTTTGTTTCGAATGTTACTGAAATATCCTTTAACTTGTAACTTGAATTTATTAGGTTCCTATTTCAGGTTTCACTTTTTAATAACATACAAAAAAAAAACAAATATTAATACAGTCAATCAATTTATTCTCTTTACACATCTTCAAACAAATTGTGTACAGTAGTAGTATAGTTAAGGAGAACAATATTGTTAACTGGATCAGATACTTTCTCCAAGGATTTCTGAAGTCTAGGGATACTTAAGGTATAAAAGTAATTATCTTAGTTATCTGCTGTATTTTACATGGTCATTGATAAATTCATAATACTGATTTTCAATCGGTTGATGTTTGTATTAAGCGGTTACAACTGGTAAATAAGCATACCGCCCACCTGAAAAATAAAGCCACTACCGTCTATGAGACGGACGCCTGCAACGCTAAAGGTGACATTATGTGTGCAGCCGATCCATAAAAATTATGTAGGTACCTATCTATTTTTTTTAAGAATTTATTTTTGGTGATACCTTCTTAGTGTCATGTATTCCACTTCAGTAAACTGCATCGGATGCAAAGCCATATTTCTGATTTATAGAAACTATTTAAAACGCTGTGAAAAAAACATGAATATAATAATATTTGGTAAAACGCAAAACTCAATTTTACTATGCAATGACCATTACTATACGTAAAGCTATAATCTGATCGCTCGAAAATAAGTATTTGATTGCCAATTTAATTGGATAATAATATCTTGGATTGAGTGAATATCAAATTTATATTTCTGAAAATGCCTAAAATAAAGGAACATATAAAAATCGATTAACCTGCTCCTTACAAATATTAAAAAGTAATACCCCGAATGAATGGGAAGTTGGATGTATCACTTTTATCAGCCGAAACAATGACAACCATCACGCCAGCGGCAGCGGCAACATGCAGTAGGTAATTAATCAATTAAGCACTTCAATTGCCAGTCTGGTTCCCCAATTTTATCGCAAGAGTAAAATGAAAATACCTACATTACAAATATGTTCAAGTACCTAACATTATTTTATCCGCTTGCCCAGCGTGGTGATTATGGGCATTTGCCTCCTTATGCCTCTATATTCATAGTTAATTGTAAAGGCCTATCTCCAGCAGTGGACTATTATAGGCTGATGATGATGATTATGATGAACATTATTTCAATTCAGATTTTGCATTGCTGGTCCCATATTGTTTTAACTGCTCTCAAATAGTGCGAAAAATTCAGTTTAAACGAATTTTCTTTTCGCACGTGTATATAGGGTGGAAAGGGACGACGTTCCATCCCGCTACCGACCGATTCTACCAACCATTACGATGAACTTTCAGTATGGGACCAACATCGAAATATTAAAAAAAAAAATTAACCCCTCATACAAAGTGAGTGATTAGTTAGAGTTCAATAGTATGGAAAAGTAAATTTTCCATGCACGCTTTCGATGTTGGTCCCATACTGAAAGTTCATCGTAATGGTTGGTAGACTCGGTCGGTAGCGGGATGGAACGTCGTCCCTTTCCACCCTGTATACCTGACATAAAGGAACCACTTCTCGCGCTAGCACGTAAAAAAGCACCATCTGTACTGAAATATATATTGGTTAGTAACTTAAGGGTCGTAAAATGCTCTGTCAAAAGTGTGAACTAAAACGATAGTTATTGGAAATTTTAATACAGTGTGTGCAAGGTAACTTTGAAAAGTTACTAACGACTAGTAGCCTAACTTATTTATATTTAATATTATGCTACGGGTATTAAGACTTATAACATTTTATAT
>JALPQI010009236.1:0-44731 GCA_025490895.1 Thaumatotibia leucotreta
GGAATTCCAGAGACGAATGGCACGTAAGCTGAAGGAATTCGTCATAGAGCCAGAACGGTAAAGGGGAATCGATAGCAAGAGCTTACGGGAGGAGCGGAGTTCACGCCTGGTTGTGCCGAGACGAATTTAAATTTAGACCGCAGGTACTCAGGTGCAGCTGGATCATGTAACAAATTGAAAAGCAAACACAGAACTCTGAGACACCTGCGTTCTCGTATCCGCAGCCAGTTAAGTTTTCGACGAAAATCAGAAACGTGATCGTACTTGCGGAGGCCGAAAATAAATCTAATGCAGTTATTCAGAAGCCTATCCAACCGGTCCAGGAGCGCTTGTGAGACGTTGGTTTGGCAAACATCACCATAGTCGAAGACTGGGAGCACAAGAGCTTGAATAAGAAGAGTCTTTGTAATTATACTATTAATTATACTTTTGTAAATAAGCTGCTTCTTCGTTACGAACATTTTCGCAGATATTAGTGATTCCCGTTAACAGTCCAAACAAAAGAAAAACAAAACAAAGTACAAAGTTTGCTTATTAAAGTTTGGCTGGAAACAAAAAGTATTTCTTTTTAGATCTGAATCCTGGGGTCATTAAGAAGTCAAGTTAGCATACATTTTAATATCGGGAGACAGCTGTGGCTGTGAATTATGATTTCAGTACAGTGGCACCAAGTTTTCTCTGCCACTGGCTAAATAAGGCCATTTCTGAAACTACAGTGTAAGAATAAGAACCATGTTGTTTGCTGTCATATTTTAGGATTTCAAAACTATTCTCTTGATCTGATATTATTAAGTAGGTATTCTATTCTGACCAGCGGATTCAGCGGAAGGTCTGAAAACTTGCTCTTTATTATTTTATTTATGTCAAGTAGTTATACGTATACTAACTGCTTGTAAATGGATACTTTTCATACAAAATACATCAATGGAAGACGTGACTCAAATAATATCATAATTTATTATAATTATTATTTGTAACCTAAATGTAGGTAGGTAGTAATATCGACGAGCTTGTTGCTGTTTACACTTACAGTGTTTACAATATGTATTAAAAATCATTGAATCGACCTAGAAAACTTAAGACAGAAATATATCTGATTTAAGTAAATTGTACCTAAGGACATGTCGTTAAACGACAGTTACACTTGGGCGTTCACGCAACGGTTGTCGATTCAAAGTAAGGGGTTGCCAGACAACCAAAAAATGTTTGCATGTGAGGAACGAATATGTGTAATTGCCGCTTTACTTGCAGGATAAGAGTTGAGGTTTCGCTGAGATTGGGTTATGTTTAACATTATATAAAACAGACACAAGCTTAACGTAAATAATGTTTAGGTATTTTGATAATGTAACCTTCCATCAGGTTGCTCACCAATATACCTAATAATGTTTAATGTAATAAAGCTTGCAACGGAGGTGTAAACTGAAAATGGTCTATAATTCTATATTATAAACAGGGCCCGTAGCTTTCATGCCGATGACATCAATTTGACGTCACGCTCCATTTAGGGTGATCCAAAATAGTTTTATTGTTCAATATTAATCATTAGTCGTCAATCATTTTAATCATGTACAATTAACTTCAAAAGTAGTCTGTTTACACGTGAAATAAATAATACCTATTTGATACGTGCTTTACGTTAAAGAGGAATTCTGTTTTCTACGTAATTATGGAAATGAGGTAACAGTATCATTAAATAACATGTATGTACGGAAACAAATCAAATAGATTTACTTATGGTTCACGTATCAAGTAGGTATTATTTATTTCACGTGTAAATATACTACTTTTGTAGCTATTTGTACATGATTAAAATGATTGATGACTAATGATTAATAATTATCAATAAAACTATTTGGGATCACCCTAAATGGAGCGTGACGTCAAATTGATGTCATCGGCATGAAAATTACGGGCCCTGATTATAAAATTAAGTACTTACCGTAAAACCACCCAACTATGGTCCAATAGTGCAAGTATGATCCACAATATCAAATCCTAAATAAGCATCAGTTTAATCTTCTTTTTGGCCTTGTCCAAGTTTTTGCCTATGAACAGCACGATTTATACAGGGTGAAACATGAGTTGTGAACTGTAAAACGTTTTTTTAACTCTATATTTGTCAGCCTCTGTAGCCTACTCGTAGTTGGTAGTGACCCTACCTACGAAGCTGGAGGTTCCGGGTTCGAATCCCGGCGAGGGCATTCTTTGTGTATTTATTTATCACAAATGTTTGTTCCTTTGTCATGGCTGTGTACTTATGTATCTAAGTAGATACCTATATACGTATCTATCTATTATATATATCGTCGCCTGGTACCCACAACACAAGCCTTAATTGAGCTTACCGTGGGACTAGGTTGATTTGCAGAGGGCGGAATTGCTCATGGCAAAAACCAAATGTCACTAGAGTTTGAACGTTAAATTTTATCGACTATCGATTAAAGTGAAATGTATTTACCAAGCGTATCTTTTATTTGTTTCTGAACAAAACTAATACATTCTAAAAGAATAGTTTATTCAAATCACCTGTGAACTAATTTTCATCGCATAAAACCGTATCGTAATCTATATCTGTACTAATGACGTTTTCCTCATCTTCTCTGTAATAATACATGATTGTCATAATTTTTTCCATATGATCAGCCTGCATACTGGTTCTCTTTTCATCGTAAATCCATTTATACGTAGAGAAAGAACGTTCTACTTCTGATGATGTAAGGGGTGCATATTTATAGAACTCTGTTACGCTACCATGGTATTTATTTTCTTTTATTAAATCTGCGTAGTCACGAAGGGTGTCATAATCAGGTATCCTGTCCAGTACTTTTTCCAATTTTAGTTTGACCGTGTTCGATCCACTCCAATCTATAATAGTTCGCACATGGTCTAAAATCTCAAATGATTCAACCAAAGATAAATAAGATGTTTGCAACTTTTCTATCGCGTCACATAAACAGCTGTAATTGTCTTTAATATAGATTAAATCATTTTTTAAATGTTTGTCCTTAAGTATTTTTTTAGCTTCTCTAATTGCCGCTGACCCTTACTTACTTACTTACTCCTCTGGCGCAGCGACCCAAAGTGTGTCTTGGCCTCCAATACGAGAGAACGCCACTGATCACGGTCTTGAGCGACATTTTGCCACTGGTCAATGCCGAGACCGTTTAAATCAGCCCTCACAGCATCCGCCCAACGATATCTGGGGCGGCCGACCGGGCGTCTACCTTCTGGTTTACCCTCGTAGGCTCTTTTGACGGCACGGTTATCTCCCATTCGTTCGAGGTGGCCAAGCCATCGCAGCCGATGAGCTTTAGTAGTACCGATGATATTCGGTTCAGCGACAAGTTCTTCAATTTCGGCATTTTTGCGGACCCTCCAACTGCCATCGGATCTTTGGGTTGGGCCAAGGATTTTCCTGAGGATTTTTCGTTCCGCCACTAAGAGCTGGTTTTCCTCCTTAAGTGTCAACGTCCAGACCTCACATCCGTATGTTAAAATTGGGCGTATCACGGTCTTATAAATGCGGATCTTAGTGCGTCTACTGAGAAGCCTGGACGTTAATACCTTATGCAAGGCAGCGCTGCATCGTAACGCGTTATGCACGCGGGCATCTATTTCTTCGCTCCTGGTGTTGGTATCCGTTACAGTGTAGCCTAAATATTTGAACCTATCTACCCCCTTAAATACGATATCGCCAACATGTAGATCCGCTGGTGCTGCGCGTGTGCGTTTATAGCGCCTCATGTGGAGATATTGGGTCTTGTCGTGGTTTATATTTAGGCCCACTTTCTTCGCTTCTTCCTCGAGGATCTCAGTTGACTTACCAACCTCGGAGCTAGTTTTGCCTAATAGTGCCAGGTCATCCGCATATCCTATCACCGTATGCTTTCCATTTAGTTCGGGTCCCACTTCTAAAGCTAAGACTCTTCTCAGGACGTGTTCTAGAACTAAATTAAAAAGCATCGGCGACAGCGCATCACCCTGCTTCAATCCCGTAGCGACGACAAAGGCTTCCGTTAGATCTCCTCCCACCCGCACTCTCATACAACTGTTCCTTGTGGCAGTTTCGATTAGTCTGACAAGCTGACATGGTATCTCGAAGTTTCTTAATATGTGGTAGAGGGCGTCGCGATCTATACTGTCGTAAGCCTTGGCGAAATCTACGAATAAAACGTGGATGCTTTGTACGTACTCCCACCGTTTCTCCATTAGCTGCCTGAGAAGAAATATTTGATCAATGGTACTGCGATTTGGCCGGAACCCACACTGATAGTCACTGAGGATTTTTTCCGCGTACGGTTCTAGTCGCCTAAGCAGTATGTAGGATAAGATCTTGTACGCAGTAGGTAGCAATGCTATTCCACGGTAATTTGAGCATTTTCTCTTGTTCCCTTTCTTATGGACAGGGCAGATGACTCCCATGTTCCACTCTTGCGGCTGCCTTCCAGTGTCCCAGATTGCACGCAACAACTCATACAGCTTGGATTGAACAATACCTCCACCGTATTTCCACAATTCCGCAGGTAGGCCATCAATCCCAGGGGCTTTGTTATTTTTGAGCTTCATGACAGCCTTTTGTACCTCCTTGAAAGTTAAGGGTTCTACATCGCTATTGTTGTGTTGCACGGTTGTGGATACGTTTTCAGCTAATGAAGGACAGTTCAAGAGGTCCTCAAAGTAGCGTCGCCAGTGTGTCTTCCTATCCTCGGTGTCCGTAACTAGGTTACCCTCTTCGTCCTCAAGCATTTGTGTTGTAGGTTGATACCCTTTCTTGCATGATCTTACTTCTTTATAAAATTTTCTGGACTCATTTGCTCTCATGAGAGTTTCCATGTCTCGGACCATGTTCTCCAAAAAGGAACGCTTAGCCCTCCTAATAACTTTTTTAGCTTCCGTTCTCATTTCCTTGTATTTATCTTCCCACTGTACACTCTGTTCCGCTAAGGTTTTCAGACGAGATCTTTCTTTTACTATATTGTCACAGTCTTGGCTCCACCATTTTTTCTTCTTATTCCTCTTTTTCCTACCAAGAGTTTTTACTGCTGCATCCTTCAAAGTCTCTCTTATCCATTCCCAACCCTGATTCACATCCTGATCCAACACTAAATCATTAAATCTGTTTTTAAGCTCAATTTGAAATTTATGCCTCAAATGTTCATCTTTAAGGTTATCTGTGTTTATCGGCTCTTGACTTTTATTATATTTTAACCTATCCATTTTAATTTTTGTTCTGATTTTTACTCCTAGTAGATAGTGATCACTAATGATCGTTATCAACGTCCACTTTTGGTAGCAAAGTATGGTCGACAAAAAAAACAATTAACGAAGTATATTAAACATTATATATTTTACAAATTATGAGATTTATATACATATTTATAAGAAAAAATCCAAATTATAGTGAATAAATGACTAAAATTTGTTCAACAGATTTGGCTGTCAGTCGTTCACGTCGATTGGAAAAAATCCATTTTAAATAGCTAAATGACCTTTCTACGTTGACAGAAGTCACAGGAAGGAAATTTAAGTCTTTAAAATATTGCACACTATTTTTATTCACACCTTCCGGCATATCCACCTCTTTACCTTCAATCAGCTGCTGCACAACGCTTACAGTACTGTAACCCGGGTTTTTCTTTAGGACATATTTCAGTTTAAAATAAACTTCCTTGCCCTTGGGATGTAATCTCAACTTTGCCATTTTTTTTATCAAGTCCGAGATAATTCTTAATGAACTTTTCAGTTCTAGATTTGGATCCTCCAGCAATTGAATTGACTTGGCGATAATGTCGAAGTTTGTGTCAACGAACAATAAATCTGATTTTAAATTGCGATCACGGAAAATTTTCTTGGCGTCGACAATTGTTCTTGCTTCACGTGAATCTAACGCATTGATCACAGTCCTGATTTCATTAAAATATTTGTTGTAATATGAAGCAGCATTTAACCATGTTCCCCATCTGGTTATCACTGGTCGTGGAGGAAGAGGAATGTTTGGATACATCATTCGGAATTTTTTCGTTCTAGATGGAGCTTTACGGAAAACTTTTTTTACGCAGTCTATTAATTTGTTGATTTTAGGGTAAAGACTTCTAACTTTTTCTGCGACGCGATTCAGTCCGTGTGCGAAGCATGTTACATGTGTTAAATTTGGATATTCCTGTGTAAGACATTTACCCGCCTTGAGCATGTATGATCCAGCATCAGTTACAAAAAACAGTAATTTGTCTAAGTTCTCATTATATTGATGGCCCCAAAGATCTTTAAGCGTTTCATTTACTAGCCTGGTTGTAGTTAAATAATTGGTTTCTTCTAGAACCTTTGATGCAAACAAATACATTTTTGTGCTGGTTCCATCCAATGACTGGATCAAAACGTTTGCCACTTTTTTCCCACATGAATCGGTTGTTTCATCAACGCTAAGGCAAATCGTCTTATTTTGTAGTTCCTGTCTGATTTGGTCTTTTTTTTGCTCGTAAATTTGAGGAAGATATTTCAACCTTATATTAGATTCACTGGGTAAATTGACGCTCTTTCCATATTTATTGTTTAAAATATTTTCCATAAAATTTCGAAATTTCGGGTTGTCAAGTTTTGACCACGGTATGTTACAATGAATCATGAATTCAGTCAAATCACTGTTAAACTGTTTTTGTCCATCTTTCATTTTGTGTTTTTGGTGAGAATCAGTTTTCATATGCCGGTCCAATTTAGATAAAGAGGGATGAAATGTCGAATCACACAATTTACAAAATAACTTACTGTTTTTGATTTCAAAATCAGGGTTGTCTTTTAAGTTTTTTTGTAGCTTAGAAAGACAGAATGAACCACTTATTTTATTTACATGGGATTTTGACTTTAAGTGTTTATTTATATTATGCTTTTTCCTTTTAATATTGATATTACAAACAGTACATCGCGTGGTTTTATCCGTCGTAATAAAATACGGGTATTGTGTCAAATCCATGCTGTCAATGTAAATACTGTGATCATACGTGCACTTTATGAGGACTCCACTAAAATACTTGAATATCCACTCTAGATACGATATGCATTGATTTATTTAGATAAACACGTCGCGTAATGTAATTAGATTTTCAACTACAGTTATATTTTGATGACATTTTATGTCATTTGACGTAAACTGTTTTAAAAATAAATTAGGGCGGAAAAGGTTTTGTACCGTAAGGATTTATATCTAGAGGTGTAATCTTTAGAAGTTAAATATTTATTTTATGGTTAAGATCAAAAGTAAACAACCAATTGTGTTTGTTTTTTCTGCCAACCATACTCTTTGCTACCAAAAGTGGACGTTGATAACGATCATTGGTGATCACTGTCACAGTCGGCGCCTCTAAATGTCCTGACGTCCAGTATGGTGGTCTTGTGACGGTCGTCTACGAGTGCGTGATCTATTTGGTTGTCAGTTTTCCCATCAGGGGATTTCCAGGTACCTTTGAAGATATCCTTGTGTGGGTACATGGTGCTTTTGATAGCCATGGCTTTAGATGACGCAAAGCGTATAAGTCTTACCCCATTGTCATTTGAACGCACATGTTTGCTGTGCTTTCCTATTGTGGGCAAGAAAGCATCTTCACGGCCAACTTGAGCATTGAAATCGCCAACAAGGATCTTGGCATCATATGTCGGCAGCTGGTCGTATACGGATTCCAGGTGATCGTAGAATTCGTCTTTGTGATTATCTTCTGAGACTTCTGTCGGCGCGTAGGCGTTAATAATCGAGATGTTTGAGAATTTTCCTTTAATGCGCAGTACAGAAAGCCTATCCGACACAGGGTCAAATCTAATCACGCTGCCCAGTATGTTTTTTGAGACCATAAAACCGGTGCCGTTCCTGTGTATTCCGGAATCACTACCACTGTAAAATAATACTGACTTACTATCTACATTGCAGTCTCCCTGGCCAAGCCGCTGACCCGGTTGGGTTTAATTGTGAAACCACTTCAGCAATATGGTCGAAATGTTGTGCGTAATACAGAACTGCATTCAGCCATGTACCCCATCTTGTTATAACGGGACTCGGGGGCAGCGCTATTGATGGACATATTTGTTTGAATAGCCTTACTCTAGTGGTGATTTCAAAAATATTTTTTTTACGTTGGCAATTAACGAATCTACATTTTTATGTTGAGAACGCAAATGCTCTGTGACTCTATGTAAACCATGGGCAAGGCACGTAACGTGCAGTAAATTTGGAAATGCACTTTTTAAAATTTTGCCAGCCTTCAACATGTACGCGGCACTGTCAGTAGTTAGTAGAAGGACATTCTTTAAATTCTCTTTATATTAATCTTGCCAAAGAAATTGAAGTTGTTGTTTGATTAATTCAGCCATGGAATTAGCATCGACTTTATCAAGAATTTTACATCCGATGAGGTAAAATTTACAACAGGTGTTCTTGGCTAATTCTCTTATGATTACATTTGCTACACATTTTCCTTTAATGTTAACTGTTTCGTCGACTGTTAACCATACATATTTTCCTGCCATGTCTTTGCGAATTTTATGAACCGTCTGATTGTATAAAATATCTAGATAAACTTTGCGCAACAACGATTCATCCGGAAGTTTTTTCGATGCACAAGAGCAACAAATATATTTTTCAAAAAAGAATCGGAAATGTCTATTATTATTTTTTTTCCATGGAATGTTGCAACAAACGAGAAATACTATCAAATCCAAATAAAAACTATTATCATTCTTTACCTCTTTAAACTCAGGTGAATGTGTTTTACTCGTTATGTGAATATCAACGCAATATTTTTTTAGTTGCTTCAAGTGAATCTTACATTTAGAGCAGTATATTGTTGAGCTGTTTTCGTCGTAAGTAAGACAAGGATATTTCTTTATCCATTTGTTGATTGTTTTTCTTTTTGGATTAACCATTTTTTTCAAACGTTTATTTTTACGAACTAGTTGTTAAATGACTAGTGACAGAAATGACAATTAAATGTCATACAATTTATTTTTAATCTAATCAAAGAGGTCAAAATCAAATTGTAGGTCGAATAGCTAATCAAAGAGGTTAATGTTAAAGACAGAAATGTAAAAGGTGACCAAATTTATCGATAGCTGGAAATGTCGATAAAATTTTACGTTCCAACTCTATTGACATTTGATTTTTGCCATGAACAATTCCGCCCTCTGTTGATTTGTGTAAGATGTCCCAAGATACATATTTATTTATTTTTTTATAAACATCTAACAATTAAATTTCCTACAAGTTACTTAAAAATTGACAAATTATTTATTATTTTTTTTGTATTTTTTAGGCTTTGTTTTTTAGTATTTTTTGGCTTTAGGATATTCAACGTAGTAGGCGTAGCTACTGCCAACAGCTTTATAGTAGCCCCAATGGTGAGAGGTATATTTACAATAAGACCTTAAGGAATAGCCTGACTATCGAGCCCCCAATACTTTTATCGGAAATAAATGCTGCACTGAATGCTCTCAAAACCAAAAAAGCTCCTGGCCCAGACCAGCTCACCGGCGAGATTTTGAAAGCGATGGGCTCAAGTGGAGTAGATGCTTTACACAGAATATGCAATACCGTCTGGCATACCGGGGAATGGCCTACCGATTGGACGAGGTCAGTAATACTTCCGCTTCATAAAAAGGGCTTCACAACGAACTGTGACAATTAAAGAACTCTGGCCCTAATTTCTCATGCCAGCAAAGTATTGTAACATATTGTTAATAACAGGATCCGTCATTTCTTTCGTCATTTCTGGCAGATTCCGCAGGAACAGGCCGGTTTCGTCAAGGGCAGGGGGACGCGCGAACAAATCCTTAACATTCGCCAACTGATTGAGAAAGCATACGAGTTCAACACTCCTCTTATACTCTGCTTCATTGACTACAGCAAGGCGTTTGACTGCGTTATTTGGCCGGACCTCTGGAAAGTGCTGAGGCAGATGGGAGTTCCCGAGCACTTGGTTGCACTAGTTGAGACCCTGTATCTGAACAACCAAGGAGTCGTCAAGATCGACAAAGCAACATCGGAACCCTTCAATTTCGGAAAAGGTGTTAGACAGGGCTGCATACTCTCCCCCATTCTATGTAACGCGTACGTTGAGCACATCATTAGACGGGCATGTGAGGATTGGCATGGTGGAGTAACCATAGGTGGCACTAAGATCTCCAATCTCCGATACGTAGAACCACCACGTACCACCCTTCTAGCCTGCAACGAGGTTGAAATGGTGGACATCCTTGACAAAATAGAAAAAACTAGTTTGGAACTGGGTCTCAAAATCAACCACAGCAAAACCAAACTGATGGTTGTGGACCGTGGCAATAAGCTAAATTTGACGGGTGCTCTCAAGCTGGAAAGAGTTGAAGACTTCATCTATCTCGGGGCTAACATAAGCAGCAATGGATCGTGTGAAAAAGAAGTTAGGAGACGCATAGGGGTGCCTGTCGTGTCGCATAACGTCGATTGTCCTAAAATTTTTTGGCCGAGAATGTATGGCATAATGTTACATGGCATACTACTTGTTTAGCCTACTTAATTTTGCGCATACACGTTTAAAATACCTACACCATATTTATTCTAATATTGATTACTCGAATGTCGAATGACCTAAAGCATAATAATCCTAATGTTCATTGTAATAAATATTGTTTTCCCTACTACTCGAACTGTCAATTTTCACTACGCCTACTTTTATCATGTCCGAAATTTCATTCAAAAAGGCATTTTAATAACAACATGAAAAATATTTTAACAACAGGGTGAATGGTTAAAAAAAATGCTCAAGTAATAAACCAGGGTAAAACCGACGTGGATTGGTTAGGTTTCGAAACTAGGGCGGAGTGAATGGCGTAGTCTTTAAATACTTAAGTATTTTTAAACAATTGTTTACACATCCTCATACTTACAAAGCCAAAAAAAGGGGGGACGGGGGGGCGAAGCCCCCCACCAGGGGGGCTCGGGGGGCGAAGCCCCCCGCATTAAAAAAGAAATAACCTGAACATCCCCTACCTTAACCTGGATAGGTTCGTTAGGTACCTTTTATCCCTTAGAGCGGAAATAGAAGCCCCGCGCAGCGGGGCTTCGTCGACCGGTTCCCAGGTCAAAATTGCTCACTTAAATTCTTTGGACAACAGGGCGAATTATTTAGTAATAGTTAAGTATAAGGAATAAAAAAATATTTTTAAAGCTAGTTAAAGGTAGGTAATCACTATTAGTACATTAAATAGTAGGAACATCACCATTATGCACAATAATTTTTCGATACATATACATTAGACACGAAAATCATTAGGACAAACAATATTTAGGAACAACCAAGTTAGGATTAACAATTGCGGCATAGCAAAAATATGCGCAACAATGTTTATGCCATTCATTTTTCGGCGTAAAGTTGTTATGCGACAAATTTTTCGAAATAAAAACATTATGCCACCCAATATAAACCCGACGCATAGGTATGGGTAAAAGTGCGATGACCCAATTACAAGGAATATGGAAAGATCGTAACATCTCCCGCCAAACCAAAATGAAGCTAGTTAACACCTTGGTATTCTCCATATTCAGCTACGGGGCCGAGACATGGACGTTAAAGAAAGCTGATCGCCAACGCATTGATGCTTTCGAGACGTGGGTTTGGCGGAAAATGCTTCAGATCCCGTGGACGGCCTTCCGTACAAATGCGTCTATCTTGCACGAACTAAACTTAAAGACCCGTCTCTCTTCCATTTGCCTGCGTAGGGTACTTACTTGATTTCTTTGGTCACATCGCCAGGAAAGAAGGGCACAATCTCGAGCAACTCATGGTTACCGGTAAGGTAGATGGCAAAAGACCAAGAGGTTGTAGTCCAATCAGATGGAGTGACCAGATTCGGACAACCCTAGACACAAATTTACACGCTGCCCTCCACTCAGCCAAGGAAAGAAACAAGTGGCGAACAACTGTACGGAAGAAGATTATGCCCCATTTAGGGAATCACGACCCTCAGAATTGAGGAACACGACGCGAGGAGGAGGAGGATATTCAAAAATATTTTTTAGACATATTAATGGAATTATTAAATAGCTTACATAGCCGTTATCATTTCTGAAAAACGCCCTAAAAATCAGAACAAGAGACAACAAATAATAAAAAACATGACTATTTCTAAGTAATCTGTGGGGCATTCCATTGTTAGTTGTTCATACAGTTAGAAAAACGTATTACTGTTCGCGACTCATTTTTCACCCTGTATAACAATCACACATAATAGAAGATATATGATTAAATTGATTAAGTTTAGGACCATTGTTGAGAGTTTGGACTACAGTTAGGTCATTTTATGGTAGGCGTCTATTATTTCATCATCATCATCAGCCGATCTCAGTCCACTGCTGGACATAGTTCTCTCCTATTATCTACGTGAATGGACGCGTTAGGAGGTAAATGCCCTTAATCTGCATGCTGGGTAAGCTGGTTGGCGATAGCAGTATATTGTGTCTACTGTAATAATCCTGCTGTCCACCATCAATCTTCAATAAATTATTGATTAATGACACTGTAATCCCTTAGTCGACTCTTACGACACGATACATAAAGGAACGTTTGGCTACACGAGGGATTAAATCATACACCAAACGTCAACTAATAACATCGTCAGCTCCTGAGGATGCCTCGTAAAGGCGGAATAGATACCTACGTGTCGAGTCGATAATATTATAATATTATTGGTGGTGATTTGTTATAGTTATGTACGCATTATTTTTTGCGGCGGGAGGGTAGGAAAATTAATTGCATGCAAAACGACAGTACAGTAATTATAGAGGGTTGCACTAATTAACTTGCACGTATTGTATCGCGGAATAACAAAGTGATATTGTTTATCCTTCATACCAAACATAAACCAATACGCTTGCCCACATAAGTCTGAAACTGACGCGAATTGTTATTGATGACATGTTTGTTATGTACAATGCTCGACCTAAAACCACGTGCGAAATAACCTGCTAAACTAAATTGACACGAAATTGAAAACGCATGTAAGTGGTAATGATAAACAGGTAAACGTGGTTATATGGAAGTCTGTATTAACTATTCAACGGAAAGGTATGTGAGAAGTTTGGGTTCCGTACAAACATGTCAATCCCAAGTTTAGTTTAGGTCACGGTAATACTCAATACTATTCTGTTTCGTATGGAAAAACCAGTATTTTTCTATCTCGATCGTCGCTTCTACGAAGTAGAATCATAGATCAAAGTTAAGCTGGTCCCAAACAAGCGTTATTTTGTCGATTGGAATTCCCATCCAGTGGCAACCCTGGTGACGTGAATAATGAACAAGACGAATCCTTTGTTCTGGGAATCACAAAGGCAACTATTTATTTTGTTTTTATGTTCTGAGAAGTAAATTACATTTTCATCCTGTTTTATTAATATCTCAACTAGCAGCTAATATTTTTCTGTTTCATAATACAACAATTTAAGATTACAATGCAGACTCTGCTGGTTGGTAGTTCGAATAAACTCTAAACATAATATTTTCTTAGAGGTATTCAATATGGGACATTTCTCGATTTTCGGATTCGACTAAGGAGTCGACGTCCGTCTGACCATCTACGCATCCACGACTAAACATAGTTAGTGTTTGTAATATTGTTTCTTTAAGTTATGATTTTAAGAAATAAGCGCTTTTGAACACCATAATATCCATCTGTAACTTTTATAGAAATAAGTCCAAAAACTCTTGATTCAACAAATTCAATAAAATGTATTTTGAATGCTCAACATACTCTTAACACACCCGATTATGCAATCGGGTGTGTTAAGAGTTATTGCAAAAATAATTATTTATACAGCGTAAAGACGTCAGTTTTGTACATTACTACCGATTCCTCATTATGCCCAATAATTGTCTGTAACATGTTTGTAAATATTCTTTATTCTACTCGTATATACATCCCAAGCCGTGGAACTCTAAATTATAAACTTTAAGGTCATAAATTAAATAACGTTTATCGTTGCGTCGCGGCAAACGAAAGGTTAAGGACTAATTTTCGCATAGTTTTTTTTTGTTTACAGCTATTTAAATAGGTACTTAAAGGTGAGTACTGCACAAAATCTACTTCATATTAAAATTATGTGTAGAATGCTACCACAGTGCCGTGGCACTATAAAAAACAGTCTTGCTTTAAACTAATTGGACAGACGGGTCAAATTATTCCAGAAAGCAACGTTGTTATTTAACTAAATGCAGCTTTCATTTAGTTTTTCGCTGCACTTAAGGCTTGCATAATAATTGAAAAATTACTTTTTAGAACTCGCATTTTGACACAAACGATAAAGTAAAAGTTGACTTATAAAGTAGGGATATGGTTTAGATTTGGAAGGGAGTTTGAGGAAAGATGCGACTGCGAATTTGTAAGCAGTGCAATATTTCGGTCGCCTGGTAGCAGAGCTTGAGGGCAGTGTGCTTACTCCCCCACATTTCTTTGTAATGTCGCTCACTCGGCTTAATAATCCTTTGTTACCTAGAGCGGGACTGTCTCGGTTTGTTGGAAAATTTTGAAAAGCACGCAAGCTCCCGTTCTTAATGCGCGGCGCATGTGGAACACAGAGAACTTTTTCAGACTCACACATTTGTGTATTGCTGTACCTTTACCTTACATACCTAGTTAGATATGTATCGTGCTAATTAAATAGCAATTATGTAAGCGGTGTTTGTTTAACGCATAGAAACGTATATAAAGGCTGTCTCAAAAATAATGCAAGATTTAAATTTAATGAAAATATACACTTTTTTGACCAATTTCTATTTTATTATCTGGCATTTAAAGTATGTACACAGAATAGGATTAAGTATTATAATAGCAAATCATCCACTGTTTGAAGGAGGTGATTTCACACTGCAGCAACGAAATTCAGCTATATTTATGCAGGTTTCATAGAAAATTGGAACAAAAGAGTGTTTTATGACAGCAAAGCCTTCGAAGTACCTAATTTCTCGGTGTGCTTTACTATACTAAACCCTATTCTTTATACTTTGTACTTGACGTTTTTAGCCTTTTGACGTACTTGTTTAAGAAATAAGTAATTTCATCGATATCAAAGCTTGCGTTATTTTTGAGACATCCTTTATAAAATTGAGCCTCAGAGTTGGTTAGTAAACTAAATTACTATAGTACCTCTTGGCTATTAAAATTTGGTTTCCCTCGAACCTCGGCACGCATTAAGCTCTGTTATTGAGAGATCAAATATTTTTCCACAAAATATTAAAATACGAAATACAATCCCTATTTTTATTAAGTAGGTACACTTGGTCTTAAGGTGGATTTATACCAAATGAGAACGAGAACTCCTCGCTTGGACAAACGACGATGCCTACCTAAAGTTTTCTATAGCCGCTTTACTAAAAATATACTTAACCGTGTAACTTATATATTTAATAAAATCAATTTTAAATTGAAAAGTAATTTACCACATAAAGACCAATTTCACCAATATCAGGAACTTGTTGCGTCAAAACCACACCTCGGCCGTTGTACCCTCGGTGTTGTTTATATTATTTAAATAGGTAGGTACTAGCCACACAGACAAAAACACCCGTCAGATAAGGTGAAACCTCTTAGATCTAGTTGAACCATTTCAACCGATCTCGCTGGAGCGCGAACTTGTAGAAGTATTCCAGTGTATTACCAACTATCGTGGCTTGGTCTGGATGGGTCGTGGATTTTCTCCAGGCAACCAACCCACTGGCTGTTCGATCGTTTCTACGCTCTCTGTAGCATAAAGACTAAATCAGTAAAAAAAAATATTAACACCAGCATCAATCGACGCCTAAACAGATTCGAGAGTCTTAATTCTTGACAATTACTGTCACTGAAAGTGCAGAGAACGAGCTACCGTGAGACACGGTTACTAAAATTAGATCCGGTCATGAAAAAATATTGGTCGTTTGCAAAAAAAAATTAACATACATAATTAAAGCCCTTTATGAAAACAAAATTGACCGTCATTATTTTTGTTATACGAAGTTTAATTTTGTGGAACAACTTTTGGCACTGAAAAATTAAGCGCGACAAATTAAAATTTTCTATCAACAATATGAACCTATATATCTTTTTTTGCCTTCTTTTACTGCTGCCGGAGTTGTTGGGCAGAGTATACCACATAGTGTGTATGACTAATTTTCGTACCACAATTGACGCGATGGTGATTTTTATTTTGAGGCCTTAACTATGTACAGTCGAGGAATTTAATTTCCTACCCGTTTCGTACCTTGCCACGGTGACAATCAATATGAAAGCTGCTAGGACTGTCATAATTATTATAGCATTATAGCTACAATTGTAATGCTTGAAAAGTCCTAGCCTATTTCTACCTAATCACACAGCCCTCTACCCCATGCTAATCAAACCCCATAAGCTAGAGAACCCTCAGTATTAATACACACCCTCAAGGAACCCTAAAAGTTTACCTAATAAAGCTATGGTTCTATGGTATTCTGTCTTGACTATAAATATTTTGGCCAGAAGAAGTGATGTGTTCGTCTAAGTAGCGGCAGGACCCCGTAGCTGTAAGTAATAACCTAGATACTTGAACAAAGAGTGAGAGTTATAGACCTAAAAGCCCTAACTAGGATAATGTAATGACCTAACAAATGATATAATATTCAGAGCACTAGTATAACAGTAGAGAAATGATAAAAGTACTTTAAACACAATAAGATTTATTATTATTAAAATCACGGTAATAGTATTACACACACATCGTAGTAGCTGTAGAACAAACACAAATATATGGCAAATATAAGTAGGTATTATAGAAAATGCTAAGTTAATTGGTAAAATTAAAAGGCACGTGGATAAAGGTAAAAGGTAAAGATAAGTTTTAGTTAAGTATAAAAGACAACCTGTAAGTATTAAAAAAATATATAAATAATATCCCCTACCCACCGATATAGAATTACAGTTATTATTAACTATTGCAATTCTAACACAGCTCGAGCATACGGTTGGGTGAATTTGCGAATTCAGTTTATGTCAAACTGTATGTATTAGTTCCTTGGAACAAGAAATATTTAATTTCATTATTAGTGTCGTGACACTATGTATGTACTAGTTCTTGAACTAGATGTGTAAGGAACCATGATCCCTTATTATATTCGTATTTCAGGATTATTTGACATTGCAAATTAACCCGGTCCTTAGGATGGGGTAAGCTCACCTATTCTGAACCAATATGGAAGGTAAATATTTTGTGGGCCTAAGTCCTCTTTTTCCAAAAACATGATTTTCCAGTTCCATCAGATGGCAAATCAGGAGTAGATCAAATATGTACCCTTGGGTATATATGTATCGTAATACAATTGGCCTTAACCAAGGTTTGAAGTTTGAGTATATTCAAGACACCATTGTAATACAGGTTTATATGCATGTACTGTTCCTACGTTCCAAGTATAGCAGAAAACAGTACCTAAAATCACGTTACGATCATTTAGCGCAAACCAGACAATGTACACCTGAACAAAACATCAAAACAAACCACTAATCATATATGTAAGTTAATATTATTCGTCCATCAAACCATCTTCAGAAAACCAGTAGGTATTATCAATTAATTCTGTAAAACTTTATCAAATAAATATGCTCAATATTATTACTTATACCATTCCACATTCGTCCAGATACCTACCCACTATTGGGCCTAAGCTCTTTAACTACCACTTTAACTAAACACATACATAAAGATCATATAAGTAATAATATAGACAATTAACGCATAATTAGTTAAGTACTGAAAAAAGCATTCACTATTATATTAATTCCCACCCTAAAACTTCACAAACAAGAATTATATTGAAAAACAATTAATTCACTTTATCCCAAAACTATTTCGCACTAAATAAACCATACATAGCATAAATAAATAATTAAGCACACTTAAATAATTCACAGATAAAATCAAAACAATAATAAATATAACCGTCCAACTAGCCAACCTTGGTCCTTTTCATTGGCAATACAATCTAGGTACTGATACAAACATACTTTACCAAATTTATGTATACGCGATTTATTCAAATAATCGAAATATCAAGATAAGACCTTTAGACACTGACGCTAGACTCCCGAGCGCTTCCCGCCGCGAAGGGATTTCAACTTCAACGCCGCCACTCTGTTACGTAACCCTGGACCTGCCGTCCATCTCTGTCTCTCTTAGGAACTAGAATTTACCCCTGCATCTCGCGTCTCGTTCTTTCATACTCGAATGTATTTATAAATAGAATTCACTCTAGTCAGCGGCTGAGCATCGCGCCGCGAGCCCGCGTCCCGTCCGCCATTTTGTGGACCGATGCTTGTACAAATATTATTTTAACTTAAGAAAGATACATTAAAATAGAATAAGGCTTGGTTATGCACTAACTTTCATAACAAATATACGTACCGTGTGTGTTGTGTGGTGTAGCTTATTGCTTTAAAATAATCCTTTCATTTACTAACACTATAATAACATTCTTAGTCTAACTGTGTGAACTACCGTGAAATACCTAATACATAGCTGTATTTAAGTATACTATTTAGAAGTACAATGTGGAGAACAACTTCCCTCATGTATATTAAGGTGTGATATGGTAAATGGAAATATCTATAAGTTAAATAAGTGGAATAGTTCTGTGAAAATAAAACTGTTAATATTACCTAGCTTTGAGCTTAGGTATTAACTCCGGAATCTAGCAATAAATGGGTGGTAAGTTTATTATAATCACTACACATTTCACCGGTGTTTGAGCTAGATTAGGTAGATATTTACCTACGTACAAATAACGTAATTATAAAAACACGATTATAGATACTAATATAAATAACATTGTGCAACTCACCAGGGTTCAAACAAATTACCTGAACACTATAGCTTAATAGACACTGAGACAGAATTACTACACTGAATCTAGAATCTAAAATAGGTACTTAGACTACCTAGGAACAAAGTAATGTAAAGTTTACTCTTCAATTTCCAACTCAAAGTGATCCCGTCTTCCTCTCGACATTGCCTTATATACCCTAGGCTACCGATGCTAATCCCAGTTTTGTGTTCGGCCCTTTTCACGCCTGCGCACTTACTATGGATGCTGCGAGCGTCGCATAACAGAAGCGTCTCTTAATCAGACATGCGCAATGGATATTTAAAAGGCGCCAAACGCTAGCGCCAATTTACGCGTCGCGTCTTGTTTGACCTGCGCAGTAAGCTTTCTCGAGGGACGCTTCCTAGCGTCGCTCTATAACTAACAGAAGATGGCCTTGGTTTCGATGTTTTGGCGCCAAGCCGTCGCGTCGCTTGGTTTTGACCGTTGATGATTTCCTTTGTGATTCGCGCCAATATCCTAAACTGAGTAATTATTATTACCTAAAACTAAATGAAACAAAAATAATAAAGTTTAATTAAGTAACGGACTTTTGTATCGTTACACTATGACAAGGTACGAAATGGGTAGGAAATTAAATTCCTCGACCGTACAATTCTTTTGCAATCAACCCATATAAAAAATTCTTGGTGTCCTCCAAATTTGCCTTGTGATCCGTTTCGACTCGGCTGACCCGAACTAAACTTATTAAGTATTATCTTGTTTCAAAACTAGAATACCAACGCTGGCACTCCATAAAACGACCCCCATTCCTGCCGCCACATGCAATTTAACCTTATTTACATATCTTAGTTTCAACGGTTTATAGTTCGTGTCATTGTTAGTTTCAGTTTCAGTCAAGATAGGGCTGGCGTGAGGGGTCCCAGCAATATTTGTTATGCAGATTATGCGCTATAATTACGAATGCTATAAGGTAACTTGGGGTAAACGCGACTTTTATTGAGTAGGTATTATTTTGTTTTATTTGCTTACCTGACTCTTATAAAAGTTACCCAAAAACTTAATGCCTTATACATTAAGCATGGTATGTGCTTTGCACAGTTACACACATTTTTTTATGGGAACTTGTCATATTCTAACGAACAAAACTAGAACTTAATATCGCACCCATCTTAACATATAGTATAATTCGGGAGTTAGTACTTAATTCTTGAAAGAATATTAACTTTTGTTTATTTTGTATCAAATTCAAACAGTACAAAACAAAAGCATCTTATGACAGATCGCAGCCAGTCGCAACGTTTGACAACAACTAAGCACATTGATCTTTCGGAGGAAATAAACGTAAATATACGGTAAATTTAAATATTTGTCAAATGTTAATAGGTACTTGAAAACAATTTCTAGTAATTCATATGATTACCTATTTTCGTAAAAGCCAGGATCATGGTAACACAGCATACAATAAGTAATCTCAAAGAGAAAGTGAAAATAATTATTATTTTGTCATAAAGTAATCAATGTCTTAACGTATTTTTAAATCATGTACATGCCCTTTATTTACTCGTAAATAAATATCTGCATAATTCGATCCGCAAATACCCCAAGACACCTTATGCATAATTTTGTTCATGTTGTCGTCAAACGATACAACTATGATTAGAGCAACTCAAAACGCTTAAAACAGAGGAGTTAAGTTTATGAAACGTTCCTGAATTGGCGTGAATACCCACAATAACCGTTCACGCGCGCGATTTTGAAATTGATATATTATGCTTTTTTAACATTAAAGTTGGAAACAAAAATTTTTTTTCTTGGTGATCACATCTAAGCTTAAATTCAGCTTGACTTACCTCGTTTGAACTTCTAAATAGCCCGCTTTATCTAGAACCGGAATCAAAGCGATTATCAGCATCGAAGTCTTATTCTAGCATGTGCAAATAATGTCCTCCAAACATCATCATAGACGTTCAGTAGCCGTACAATGAGTTGAAAAGTTAAGATTACCTACGTCAGGCTGATTGGTTATATCTGCTATGATACGGCTACATGTCACGTTCAAAACACGTATCCGTATCGCGCATGAAGCACACATGAAGTTAATACCTAGTTGGTAGTATACTTGGCAAAAAAGGCATAACCGGAGAACTTTACTGCCCTGCTAAGCATTAATAGCGATATCTAAAAATAAAAATTAATGCAAACCTGCACCTTAATTCTATAGCTGACGATTCCATTTCCAAATGCCTCAATTTTTGAGATATCGCTATTTCGCTTAGCAGGGCAGTTTAACGTGATAGTAATTTGCGTACACATGCAACTGCCTTTTCATCACACTTTCTGTTTAAGCGCGCCATTGCTTGCATGCATCGCGGGAGTAATAGAAAAGTGTAAGTCCCTAGGGAATTATATTTTGTCTTAAAACCATTTTTTTTGGCTCGCAAATGTATGAAAAACATTGTATGCATCACGGTCGGTAAGCGGACTACTAACTCGAGTCATTATAAGCCCTCTATCTACGGCGTCAGGCTTCTAACACAATGTACTATTGTTCAAATAAGGGTTATTATTGGAACCAATTATATCATAACTAAGGCCTAAGGCCTATTTGTCAGCCTCCGTAGCCTAGTTGGTACTGACCCTGCCTACAAAGCTGGAGGTTCCGGGTTCGAATCCCGGCGAGGGCATTATTTGTGTATTTATTTATCACAAATATTTGTTCTTTGGTCATGGCTGTCTATGTATTTAAGTATCTATATGTATATATCTATTATATATATAGTCACCGGGTACTCACACCACAAGCCTTAATTGAGCTTACCGTGGGACTAGGTCGATTTGTGTAAGATGTCCCAAGATATTTATTTATTTATTTATAACTAGCGACCCGCCCCGGCTGCGCACGGGTACTATACCTACATAAAAACCTTCCTCTTGAATTACTTTACCTAAAAAAAATCTTATCAAAATCCGTTGCGTAGTTTTAAAGATTTAAGCGTACAAAAGGGACATAGGGACAGAAAAAGTGAAAAAGTGACAGAAAAAGTGATTTTATACTATTTAGTGATAAGTACCTGATGGGTTCAGGGGTTTCAAACATTTCCTGTAAATGTCTGCTTGCTTTTTCTATCCAGAATAAGGCTTTTGTTACTTTAGGAATTTATTGAGCAACACAGAGTGGATTTTCTCGTAAGTATCGGTTCTGAATACGCCAATGAATGCAAAATTAATAGATTTCTAGGATAGGTTCACTTAACTTAGGAAGTAACATTATTACTTCCTCTAATTTCAAATCTGCTATAAATATTTATATATTGACTGTGTTGATGTTAAACAAACGGACTACCTTTGAAAATGATCTAAGCTATATCACTCAAACGTACCTACTTATTTGATTTTTATTTGAAAGCTACGTTAAAATAAATACTACAATGAAATCCTTATAATCAATTTTATCAAATCTAAATTTTATAATCAAGTACTTTATATTAATTTATAATGGCCCAATGAGCTACACATACTATGTAAAAATTTTATGAAAACAATAAGAAAAAAATCCTAAATTTATAATATATTTCGTCAGCTGGCAACCAAAACTTACTATAAATGTATCTACTCTTAGCAACCTCGAATGTCAGTACTGAATTGGAACTAAGATTCGAGCTTTAATTCAAGGTATCTGTTATTCAGTGAGTTTTTGTCCACCGACGATATCAAAAGTCAAACTAAATACACATAATTTCCGAAAAGGCTAGAGGCACCACTCGTCTGGCAATAGAATCAATCTAAACTAAGCGTTATGTGCATGTAGCAAGTGTAGAAACGTCGTAATGATAACTTAATTGGCTTATGCTGGAAAAAAGGCCCCCGGCGCAGGTTATTCAGACTTACGCGCAATGGCCGAGCCGTGACCGAGACTACACGGATTTGTTGTGTCTACTGTCATATTCTAGGCCGAGAGCTAGGAAGCCTGAATTTGTCTATGATTATGGTATGTTATTATTTGAAGGGTTAAAGAAACGTCTTCAGCTATACTATTCTCTTATTCACGCATTCGACGCTGCGTTCGTCAACGAGCTCGACGTCGAGACAGCCTTGTCTAAAATCCTAGCTGTTATATTTGACATTAGGAATCGAGGCTGTGAGCGAGGTTGTGGGCGAGTTCGTCGCTGTTTTTCGGTAGAGAATACGAAGTTCGTACATTAAACGTCAAATTCTCGGCGCATGTGTAGTTCCAGCTCACGCCGCATTCGTCGCCGAGCACTAGTGTAGTTTAAAGTACATTAGTGAATACCGTTTTCAGGCTTGACGCTGCCGCAGCGCTAACAGCAAGGCGGTTTCCTTAGTGAATAACACTGCGGCTGTGGCGTCATAGTTGGCCGTACGTGTGCTAAATTAAATTACCGCCTCACGAAAAGTTTAATTATTCAACTGATACTTAATCCTCCTGGTAGGTACTAACTCGAATCGTAAGGTGGTTGTGATATTCATACTAAGCCGCATGCGGTAACGGTACTATGAATCTCGTTACCACGCCGTCTCATCTTGCGTAGGTATGTGGTGCCAATATACCGTCCACTTAACGATAAAAAAGTCACCATTCAATAACAGAGCTATTTTAAAGTGTCAATAGGAAAATAACAATCAGAAATAGGTTCTAAGTACTTGAAAAAATTGAATTAAACTTTTTTGTCGTTGCCGAGAATCAGTAAAAATAAAAACTAGCCTATCATAAGCACAAAGTCGAATTCTTGGATAAGAACTCGCTAAAATTTTACTCTTATTTTCCCCACGGCAGTCAATTATCTCGAAAGGTATTGTAAGATTAAAATCGCTAATCCGTAACCTGAAAGTATTTAGAAGACTACGCTTAGAACTTACTAAACTTATTCCTCTTTTTTTATGGAATAGTAGGCAAGCGAGCCGATGTATCGCCTGATGGTAAGCGATCGCCATAAATGCATAAATATTGTGTACTTATTTACAAACCTACTTGTGAACTAATAATGTATATGTAACATCATGATTGTTTAAACAGAATTTTAATCTAAGTTATGAATCTATCTGTATGATATAGTTGTTTTAGATCTATAATATTTATGACATTATTGGCTAAAACAACCTCGACCAATGTTTACACAATAATGACCAATAATTAAAATTTGTAGAATTGAATGTAGGAGAGTATTTAGATCTTTTGAATTCTGTCTTATTTTAATCAATGTAATGCCTTTATTCATAGGTACTTCACTATTCCGACTTCATTAGCTAATTGAAGTACCTACCAAACGAAATGATTGTTTAACGCATGTCGAGCTCTCGGTCAATGAAGCGTCTCCTCCAAGGAGACCACACTAATCGTCCGCTAAATTGTCTATCGCTCACGTTTTCTTCTCACGTCCTAAGAGATTCCCGCTTGTTGTGACACCTTTTAATATGATGTTTCACAACAGCTTGTTTTCATCCTTAACATAAATGTCTAATAATTATTTTCGAAACGGCTACCCGACCACACATTATCCATACAGTAGGTACTCAATAAATATGTCCATGGACTAATATGAAATAACAATCGAATTATATCCGCTTATTCATCTAATTAGATCCATAGGGATCTAATTAGGCTACTTATTTACCAATCGTTTCGGATATGTATAGTGGAGCACGCTGCACGCTATTATCAAAAGACAGTATATATATATTTACGAGTATGTATACGAATATAGGTAGATGGCATGTCATAATAAATAATCGATTATTACCTTTTTGATCGAAGTACCACTTGGGGTTAATGTGTTTTATGATCATGATCATGAGTAAATAAATATCAATCCAAAATTATAACTTAAGGTCAAGTAATTTTACGTATGATGATACGTATTTTTACGTATATTTGCTAGGATCAATTTATTTTACTTTAAACGACATTATTTGGGCTAACTTATTATGGCACTCATATAAGTTAAGTAAAAATAAAATGTTAAGTACCTCGCGCTAGGAATAAGTGGAGTTAACATCATTACATTATGCATATGCAACTATTATACTCGTACATAGAATATAAATAAAACCGGCCAAGAGCATGTCGGGCCATGCTCAGTGTATGGTCCCGTAGTTATTCAAAAATGGCTGGACCGTTTATGTTCGAAATAGTTTTATTTTAAAGTATTCTATAAGCCCACTACCTATTCATGATATTTTTTGGACCTACGGATCAAAAGTTAGAGGGGGGGGGGGCAATTTTTTTTTCTGTTTTAGAGACCCATTTAATGATATACACCCCACACTAAAGGACTACAGCAAATAAAAAAAAAACATTCCATCTTCACCAATTGGGGACGTGGACGTACCCAAAAAAAAAATGTCTACATTTTATTGTACTACTTTGTTGGCATGATTAATATGTATACCTGTACTCACAGATCAGTATAGATAGCTAACGGTGGCATGGAACATGTCGCAGCGTCATGGCCGATAGGCCTTTATAGTGTGACAGATGTGCGCCCTATGAGCCAGTCGCAACTTACCCGCGACTGCAGGATGAGCTCGGACATATCCGCAAAATGCCGAATTGTGCCGTTATTTCTTGTAAAAATAGGAGTGTAAATAAACATTTCAAGGACTATTGAGTCACGTACCACATGAAAGTATTGATTTTTTAAGTTATTAGTTGACAAAACCACGTATTTTTACAAATAATATATAACAACAAACCGCTGACATAAATGTCATAATGATTTTACTTGGGCGAACCAATTGGTTGAACTATTCAGTGACAAATTGTATGTGCGTTTTACATTGACGGCTTAGAATAGCAAGCAAGTTGCAATTTGGTAAGTGACCGTGCAATGTATCCAATTGCTAGCGATATTCACAACCGTCCTGTCATTTCTTGGTACGGCCGCTGCGAGCAGGCCGCGAACTAGAGGTACGACTGACCGTGCCGATGACAAATAGGGTCGATAAATTGTTGATGTATTTGATTATATTCAATTTTTCTTTCATATTTTGACCTTTGTATCAATATCTTATCTTCATAAAGGTAAAACAATATATATAGATTATATCGCGTATTATATTATTTTGAGCCTTTTACAATAACCGTTGTCAAAGGTTCAAATTGTTTTATTTAAATATGTGACCATCGCGGAAACGGCTGATAACATTATGTTTATTAAGGGTACAACCGTCTAAATAATTATTTGTTCATGTGATTCCCAGCCACAATTAAGATAATGTCGTTAATAAATTGCTTTGTTCATATTCAAATATATGTTTATAATTGACATTCTGTAGTTTATTATTTACAAACCAGATCCGACACGAAAGTAAGAAAAAAGTTTTCTAATTTATTATTAAACGACATAAAATGAAAACAAACAATATAAGGACTTAACTTAACTACCTATAAATAAAAAATTGGCCTAAATCGCCGTCAGTGGGCAAGGTACCCAGAAGGCTGGCCGCATTCCCCCGTTGTATAGCTATACTTAAACGCTGTGCAAGGTACTGGCCAGCCCTCTGGTCGCCTGAGGTCTCTCTTAGGCGAGCCGCTAGATCTTTAAAAAGTCCATGTGCACTTGGCCCCCATGGCCCCAAGGTCTCCACACCAAAAGCCGCAAATATGTAGCAGGTTCCTAAAGCAGCATATTTGCGGCGCCTGAGACTTTCGGCTAATGATGCCGCGGCGCCAGCAGCAACGCCGGTGACCGAAACATGGGACGGCGCCAGAGTGTCAACGCAGGTGGCGTCCCAAACTAGCGGCCGGCCCATGCTCCAGGGCACCAGCGTCATTCCGTCAGGCCTCTTGCCTTCGTCCTTGGCCAGACCGTTGGGCTCTAGGACGGCCGGTATTTTCGCGCTAACAAAGGCGCGACGGATAACATAATGTTTATAAAGATTAGATACATCGTCTAATGCGATATTTTAATCTGTATTTATTTCTTATTAAATGATAGATCGATTTTAATGTTTTTCTTAATATTCCGGCCTTATCAAATATCTATGGATAATAATTTATCGACGTAGCCTCCTCTCTAGTGCCGCGTCATATGGTAGCGCTTTAGCCAATCACAGCGTGGCAAAGGCCCGACCTCGGAGACACCGAGACTCATTACAATTTCGCTTCGTTACAAATCTCTCTCTTTCATATATCTATGCCTGTACTACATTGCAGATTTCTAGTATTAACGGCCACTGAGCTACGCTGCGGACAGACGGACAGATAGACAGACGGACATGGCGAAACTATAAGGGTTCCGTTTTTGCCATTTTGGCTACGGAACCCTAAAAAACAGGTCACTTCACAGGTACTTCATGCGCAAGTCTAATAATAATAAAGTTAAGCTTCAGTTATTTCGCACACTTACGAATACTTCCATAAATCTCATTCTAAATAATTTCCATGTTTTAAGTATAATAGGACCTTTTTCTCATTATAACATACTTAACTGCTAATTGAATTTTTCTATTAGTGAACTTTAATATCGAATTAATACTTCAAGAACCAAGCTAAAATACAACATGTTTCCTTCCATATTAGATTATGTCCTCACGTCATCAGATACAATCGACTACTCAAGAATATATAATATTCATCCTGGCTTTGGGAGTTGCAGACCTCGAGAACGATTTATCTTTTTTCATTTTGATATTACATTTTAGTAGAAAGAAAATCGAGACACTGAATGCAATATGCATAGTTATAATATATCTAAATTGTATAGTAGAATCGTCCTACTTTGTTCATTAGACTAATATTAGTTGTATAGTAGAATCGTCCTACTTTGTCCATTTGACATTTGAGGTTAAGACACATCGGATGCGTGTGCAGCACGTGCGCATGCGCAAGTGCGTGGCGTGCGCGTGGTAACGTATGCAAATGTCATATTAGATGGTACACCGCTTGCGTGACGTGCACGTGCGCGTGACGTGCAAGCAGTGTGCCATCTATTATGACATTTCCGATGTTATAACGCACACGCCACGTATACGCGCAAGTGCACGCGCTGCACTCGTATCTGGTGTGGGCATATTCAATTCGTCTGAAGGTACCAGAAAATTCCGTCATCATGGTAAACGACAAAATGAGAACTGTAGTATATAACGTCGAATGAATTAGTTATGACTAATTAAATAAAACTATGAAAATGGATAAACTCGCGTATTTAATGAAATTTAATTACAAATCTCTAGACGTGAAAAAATACACAATTATAATAAAAACTATACCAAAATTACAAAATAACATAATACCAATCTAAACTTAACTAAAAAACCTTAAAGCTAAAACAATTTAAATACCAATCAGTCAAATAACCCACCCCGCAACATTCCCGGTGCAAAGGTGCCTAACAAACTAGCGGCATTTCCGCGCTGTACTGCAATAGCAAGCCTTTGCACCAGGAACGATCCGGAGCGGGGATCATGGCCTCGTTCTTGGAGACGACGCCCCAACTCCCCAAAGAAAGTTTTGGCTTCCGCGCACCAACAGCCCGTAGTTTCGACCGCCAGAGGGACAAACAAATAACCAGTCAAGCCCGAATATTTATCCCTCTTCAGCATTGCCGCTTGTTCGGCTGCAGCACCCGCCAAACGCATCGTACGCCCGAGGTGAGAGGCCGCAAAAGTGCTCACACAAGTGGCATCCCATAAAAGGCACTTTCCTTTCTCCCACGGCACCAGCGTCAAACCGTCCGGCCGCTTGCCGTCCGACCGGCTAAGACCGGGCGGCTCTAGGACACAAGGGACATTGGCCGAAACCAATGCTCTCCGTACCAAATCATTTAAGGAATGGTGCCGTGGGAACCTGCCTGCGCACCGACGACAACTCAGGGCGTGGTGCCCGCTGCTTTCCACCATAGAGCCGCAAATGCAAAGATGAGGCTGGCAAACATCGCAGCCCAGGCGGAAAGCAACGGCCACCCGCAACGTGTCGTTGTCCAGCAGGGTACCAAAGTGAGGGGAGGGGAGAGCGTGCAACCAAGCACCTGATTCCGGGCAAGCAACCGCTTTAAGCCTGGCTAGATCGGCACCAACGGCGCTCTGCAGCAACCCCTCAAAGACTCGCTTCACCCCTACCTCGTCCCACAACCGTTGCCGGTACGGCTTTTCGGGCACTGACACGCCCGGGTTGAGAGACTCCCAGGCCACCAGAGTATCGGCAGCAAAAGGAATGGAAGCCTTGACACCATCTAAGGATAGAATATTAGTAACAAGCTCCACCACCCCCGCCGCCGACGCCAAGAAGGCCGGAAGGCTCACGTCCCGCACGCGTCGAATACCCAGCCCACCACTCCGGACTGGTAACGCAGCCAAATCCCACTGGGCCGCATCCAAGCACACATTCAGCAAGCACTCCGCGGAATCTTTTAACACAAGGTCAAAAGAATCCACGAGCGCTGGATGCAGCCAGACTGGAACGGTTCGCAGAAAGTACATGACCTTGGGTACAGCAAAACAGGATCTCAGCAAAGTGAGCGCCACATGAGCCGAGAGCTGCTTCAACCTTTCCCCCGCGGACCGAAGAAGTTGCTCCCAGACTTTAAACGCCTCGGGCACAGCGTTGGAAAAAATTGGAGAACCCAAGAGATAGAAATTATTCATGGACAATACCTCAATCCCGGGGAGCAAGTTCTCGAACACAGACAACGAAGACTGCGAAATGGCGCTACAGGCAAAAAACTCGCATTTGCTGGAGTTAACTTCGAGACCCAGCTCCCGCAAAAGGGGCAATAACGCACCCAGGTCTCGTTCCACCTCCTGTGGCTTGCCCCCCAAAGTCCCATCATCCAAATACCAAACATTTAGTACGGAACGAGCCCGACATATTGCCTTATGAATGGCAAGGCTGAAGATCAGGGGGCCAAGTGGGTCACCCTGCTGAGCGTCCACCTGTGAAAGCACAAGTGACCCATCATAAAAGAGCTTGGATGGAGACGAGTAGGCCTGGTACAAAAAGGGGTACAAAGCTGGAGCCTTCTCCAGGACTTCTGCCAACAGACAATCACGCTCTAGCGAGTTAAATGCGTTTCTTATATCTAACTTGATGATGACGCAGTCTGCGTTGTCCGGATCAAGCGCAAATGTCCGAACGGCATGAAAGGCAGCTTCGCAGCCCAATTTAGTGCCAAACCCGAGCTGGCACGGTTGCAAGTAAGCGGCCATCTCATCCCGCATGGCACTGCACCCGAGCTTGGCAGCTAAACGTCGGAATACACTGCCTACCGCAATAGGCCTCAAACCCCCATCTTTCTTGGTCAGCGCGCACAAGGATGCGCCATACATATAGGGACAGACCAAAGGGTTTAACTGACCACTAAGGAGGAAGTTGCAGAGTCTCGTTAGGGACTCCAATAACCGTGGCCCATTATCGCCGGCAGATCCAGAAGTAAGCTCCTTCAGGTGAGAAGGGCGAATACCATCCAAACCTGCGGCCGAACCACTGTTAAAGGAACCAAGAGCCTGTGCAACCTCCCCCAGCGTGGCAGTAAGTGAAGGACATGATCTGTCTGGCTCAGGCGGGAACAACAAAGGCCGCGAAGGAGCAGGGTGCTTCGACAACAGGCCGGTCAAAGTCTCAGGACTAGACGGCGCCACCCCATCATCCGACATCAACAATCGCACCGCCCCCCTGAGGCCCTAAGGGCCGAGGGCGGCCTCCGGACTGCAGGTTCAGCGTCGACGGACATAGAATCGACGGCCCCAGCAGACTCAACGTTGCGCTTCACTTTGGAGGTCAAGTTACCCGGACCGGCCGCTTCCGGAACCCTCAGCGCGGAATACGCAAATGACAACAAGAAGAACCACTCTGCCATCCCATTGATGCTGATACAGCTCTCGATCACCTCGCATAATTTACCCGCCACTAAATTTCGAGCACCTTTCGGGATGTGACGCAGCACACGCACAGACTTCCTTAAAACAGCCAGATTATCTAGATCCGGTCCACTGTGGCTGCTCGAAAGAACCCGGCGCTGACCCTGCTGCGACAAAACCGAGCGAGAGGGAGACAAGGACGCTTGGCGTGGCTGCGGCGCCAAACAAGAGGGAGAGGGAGATAGTGCCACCTTGGGAACATCCTTATGCAAGCGCCCTATATGCACTTTCAACCCGTGGTCCGAAAAAGTGCGCGGAGAACCGGGACAGTGGGGACACCTCAAAAGAACCGGTGCCTGTATATCCGACATACCAGAATCAGAAGTACAAATTAACACAAAAAAAATAATAATAATGAAACATGGAAATATATTGAAATAGCTCTAACATTAAATTTAATACAATGTCAATACGGAGAATAAATTAGTTTCAATGTGAAACCCAAACTTATAACAAATTAAACAAAAATACAAGATAAATTAAGTGGAATTAAATATACGAATTAGGTATGAATAAAAATATACCTATCCTTCTAAAAACAAAACTAGTACTTTATATAAATGTAAAGTTAAAAAAGTTTGAGTGGCAATTTTAAGTCATGACATGACTTTTGAAAACTGTACAAATAAAAAAAATATCTAATTGAACAAATAATCTTCTACACTACATTCAAACACAAAACGATAAAAAAAAAGTAATAAAACTACACAATAATTATATCAAAAAAAAAACCTCACACTTCAAAAATGTCAAATAAAAATAAAATTTACAATTAAAAAATTGCTTAAAATTATATAACAATTAATTAAAATACATTTATCTCGTTTTGTTTCATTGTCAAAATTATACATTCAAAAAATAAATCTCCATAAAATAATAAAATTCCAATAGCTCAAATAAAAAATAAATTATTTAAAGAAATAAATGAATATTCATTAGCACAAAATAATAATAAAACAAAAAAAAAAAACAAAACAAAATTACAGGAAGAGAAAAAACCAAAAAGTTCACGCTCTGCTGGGGATCGAATTCGAAACGCTGGAGACTTCTGAGTCAAAAAGCTGCTAGCAGTGCCACTAGTCCAAGGAACTGATGTCAAAGTGGCCGAAATTTTAGCTCACACTTGAAGTAAATTGTTTGACGCAGTTTCAAAAACACCCTCCAGAGAAAAAAAAGTAAACGTGTGAGAAGACACTTCACTCCACAAAAATTAAAAAAAAATCATTATTTCGCCGCCAGATTGACGAAATTACACTTCTCATTACACAAGCTATAGCTTCCTTGAAAAAACGCACTTTATTTGCACTCGAAACTTGTTTATTGTTTGTATTGTTTACCCGTATTTAATTAACTTTAACTTCATTCTGACGTTTCGAACACTTTACAGGGTTCGTAGTCTGCGGGCGACTCAACCGAACCCCGTAAAGTGTGTTTATCCGTTTTCATAGTTTTATTTCATGTCTAATCCTCGCGGTTACCGAAGAAATAGTTATGACTAGTTATATTTCCTAATTTTCTATGTGATGCTGCTTTTACAGTAAGTCCTTTTGATGTTTGTGTAGGTACTTAATCAAGTAATGATATAATATAATACCTACCATGTTATGTCAAACTATTGCTTAATACGCACAAGCACCAAATATCAATTTATCTTCAATTCGAGATGTATCGCCCCCAGGGCGCCCTACACTAACACGGCTAAAGTGCAAGTGGTTGGAAGATAATTTTAAACGGATGTGGCGCCAAAACTGCGGCAGCAGTGGTTTACGCCGTAAATGCTGAACAGTAACCGTACCATGACTTTGCAAGTATCAGGAACGTTAGGTTGTAGTCGATACTTAAACAGGTCATCGCGCTCGCTCCATAATATAATTATGTTAGTGCGAGCGTGACAGAATGCATTACGTATCAAGCAAAACCTAAAGTATCCTTTACTTACCAACTCTTGGTACGGCTATAGGTACAGCTATGTTGCGTTCTCCATTATGCCTTGGGAAACTAACCAAAAGTGAAATTGTTGGAAAATAGAAAACCTTGACTCACATTTTATAAAACTTCATTTTTGGAATAAGTGTGCAGATTTTTGTATTGTTATTTATAGACGAAAGTTAGGAATTTTCATATGCTGTAAAGCAAAAGCGCTGCATTTAACCACAACAAAATATAAATGTGAAATATCAGAATACAGTCATCTCTGCATACCATGAACAACGCTGTAATCCAAAATAATACGCGCCTGCAATTGGAATTCTAGTGCTTCATTGTTAGAATTCAAATTACGACAAGGTAGTGTCTTGAGATGCAGCGTTGTTAAGTGATAAGCGTCGATATCATATCAAGGGTGTTATTCTTAAAACAATATTTTTATTTGAGGTGCTGTCCTGTGAAAGGCCATTGCATTCGCAATATTTATATAATTATATTTTTTTGTGCCACAATCGAGGAATTAACACAATGAAACATCAACACGTATTAGGGCATTTTCACTTCTAGGGACACCCAAATAGCTTAACTCTCACAAAAAAGTTAACTTCGATGTCAGCTTTGTAACGACAATTATATTCTAATATTAATCATAAAAATGCTAATTTTGTAAAATATCGTAACCAAGATATTTTAGATACCTAATACTCGTGTTTGTTCTTTTGATGGAAGCTAAACTATTCGCACAGCTAGTACCTATAGCTAGTTACCAACTTAGCGGTGAACTTACAAATGTCGCCGTGTCTCTTTTCTTTACAGGGGAGCAATTATCTATTATTTTATTTTTATAGCTTATCTATTACCTACATAATATCTAACTTGCTTTTAGTGGGGCCGGTGCTTTATAATTTTCCTTTTTTTAACTTATTTGTAAATCACGGCAATTTATTAATATATTAAATATATTTATCGACTACTTTTAAACTTATCGATGATAGATAAATCTATGTCGATGTTTACTTCTGTCAATCTTTCGTTCCTGCTAGAATCTAATAAGTATATTAAATATAATAATATTGGCTATTTGCTCGTCGCTGCGCCTATAAAATCCGCTATCTATGTGATTGACTTAAAATGGCTTTGAAATAGTAACCTAGCCTATATGTACACAAAGGGTATTAATTGAATTAATTAAAATCCACCACATATCGGTTTTTACAGGCTCAACGACATTATGCACATTTTAATTTACTAAACGTACGGAAGTACCATCAGTACTTCGACGGGAGGTGTCATCCAGTACCGATAAATATGAATAGGTAAGGTATAGATTGAATGATATATGCTGTTTAGCTATTCTACAAATTATCGAAGCTAATCGGCCCGGAATAGCAAGACAAAGCAATCTAGCAATGCAGGCATGTCTCCGGCACGCTGCGGTTTCGATGTCAGAGCAACCGCAACTTCTTGTGCTGGCACAGACACTTTGCGAGCTTGCAAGACGTAGACCACAAGACTGCAAGATTATAATACTAGCTTCCGCCTCCGGCTCCAGCTAAGTCGCAGAAACAATACGGTCAGTATACTTAACGGCATTTTACACACATGAATAGAGATATGCCATTTGTGGTATTTTAGATTTGTTATTTGTAACTACTATTGATTGAAGACATTATTTAATTACTTTAAGATATAATGTAATGTAATGTTTGTGATGTAAATTTGCCAGATAGAGAATTGGGTCTAAATGAACACAGCCTCCGTCTGTTTTTATTAAGCAAACTATAAAAATAAATAAATATTTTTGGACATCTTTACACAAATCGACCTAGTCCCACGGTAAGCTCAATTAAGGCTTGTGATGTGGGTACCAGGCGACGATATATATAATAGATATATACATATAGATACTTAAATAAATAGACAACCATGACCAAGGAACAAATATTTGTGATTAATAAATACACAAATAATGCCCTCGCCGGGATTCGAACCCGGAACCTCCAGCTTCGTAGGCAGGGTCACTACCAACTAGGCTACGGAGGCTGACAAATAGAATTTGTGGTAATTTTAATGTATTACCAGTTTATCAGTAGGGAAATGTGAAAATAAAAAGTTTTCCCTTACCAGAATAGGATACAAAATAATTATGGCCTGCAGCGTATCACCACGCCTATGCACTGCCTCCAAGGCATGCTGTAGCAATATATTTTTTTGTGCACATTTACCTGAAATATAGGGAACACTTATACAGACACGACGTGGCAATCTTCTTTAACTATACGTTAAGCCTATAAAACAAAGCTGTAAAAAATGAATCTGATACTACCATTTTGTTGTAACGAATATATAATGTTTAGTTAAATGATATTCTTTTTAATTCGCATTACAGTAATAATATGACAGTATAATGATTATATAATCACTCGCTGTGACCTGTGAGGGCCTCTTACTAAAAAAACGTGTAGGTCTAATCCTTAATTATTAAGGAAATAAAAGGCTGAAATAATTTTACAATTTCTAGAACATGGGACTACCAAACTAGAACTTCGCTGTAGTTAAGATCCTTAAATATTCGCATAAATAAATGGCTGGTAACTCCAAATATTTTCTTATTAAAAGTCTTTATCGTTTTTCATAAAGCTTATTGAATCAAAGCTGACGTAAAGTAACGAGCTCTTGAATGATTTGCCGTTTCTCTAACGACGTCACTTGCAAAAGCGGTACCTTTTAAAAATAAATGGTCTTTGTCACGCAGGAAGAAGTTGCGAGTTCCAATATCAAATTGGCCAAAAGAAACTCGCTTAATATTTAGAGCACTCTTCGAAAAATTTGGTTACGTCAAACACAAGCTCGGAGTTTTTGTAAAACCCGTTTACCTTAAATTTACTTTAAGTGATGGCATCTACATTTATAACTGACAGTTATCAAGAATAGATTTTTCAATCTTAAGCCTTATTTAGGTGGTGCTTGCGTTTTGAACTATCGACATACAATCGAACCAATCTCATAATAAAATAATTAAAAAATTAAAAAAACACGACTGCCGTTTTAAGCGAACTGAAAAGTAACAAATAATTCAGGTTAATTCTTGTCAGCGTGTCTACATAATTAATATAATTATAGGCGCTTGTCTTATTACTTACTATATTTTGTTTCAATTGCAGTCGGGGAACCTCCAATACCTCCATATATTAATATTTTCCGTAATGAAAGGTTCCCCGACTGCAATCGAAACAAAATATAGTAAGTAATAAGACAAGCGCCTATAATTATGTAGACACGCTGACAAGAATTAACCTGAATTATTTGTTACTTTTCAGTTCGCTTAAAACGGCAGTCGTGTTTTTTTAATTTTTTAATTATTTTATTTATTTGAAACCTTTTAGTGAATCTGGAGAATCCTTAAAGTTGGATAGAATTTCAAAAATTGATTTCAAAGAGTGCTTCGCTCGGGCCCGAGGACTTCCCATCCCGCTAATTTTGGGTGAAGCCAAAGGGCACGCCACGTAAGGGCTGGAACATTACTGGAATCAGTGTAAATCTATGTTGAGCGAGTCCGAAGGGCGAGTTTCAGGGTGGGAGGCCAAAAACTGAGCTCGCGGAGGCCCGGACCTTCACTTCGAGGGCCCAAGCATGTCGCTTGCAAATTTAAAGCGCGGCTGAAGGCCGAGCTGCGAGAAAATTGAACATGCTTCTTCAAATACCCCAGCTTCTAAAAAACCCACATCCGCGTAGGCCCAAGGCACAACGAGCGAGCCCACATGGTACAACCATCCCTCTTAATTGATTTAATAATCGAACTGGAGGGCCCAACGTGCAACGGTTCGCTTCGAACTACAACGGAGACTTAAAGCCGAGCTCCGCGTAGAGACACGGCCAACGCGTACGGCCAAAAGCGGCTCTCAGAGGCGCGCCAGTTCGCAAGGCTAAAGGCCGAGCCGCCAAAGCCCATCACCACCACGTCAGCCGATGGAATAGTGTAACGTTAAATGGATCCGAGGATCCTTTCGACAACCTGCAAAGACCGTAGGACCTACTCCGCGTGGGGCCGAAGGCCCGAATCGTTCTTCAGAGAGGCGCTGGTTTGCGAGGCCAAAAGCCGAGCCTTCGGCCCGGACCACCGGAGCCAGAGGCACAGACTTTTACTTAGAGGGCCCAAGTGTCACTTGGAAGATATTTAAAGCAAGGCCGAAGAAGGGCCGAATGCCTGGAGCGTAACTATCGGGGTGGTTCAAGCGCGAGCCCGATGTTCGGAGCCCCGACGAGCAAGCCCAAGCGGTACAAACGTCCTTCTTAACTGCCTTAACAATCGAAGCCAGAGCCCAGCGCTACCACACTACGTGATGGAATAGTGTAACATAAAAACAAATCTGAGATCCGTAGACCCGACGATCGTTTCCACAACCTGCGACGGCTGTAAACCGAGCTCCGCGTTATGCCCGAACTATCCCCTAAAGGGGCGCCGGCTTGCAAGGCCGAAGGCCAAGCTACCAGATCCCAGCGCTCCTTCGCTATACAATTGAAAAGTGTAGCATTAAAACGAATCTCAGGGCTGCAGGCCCGAAAAATCATTTCGAGAAAATGCGGAGGCTGAAAGCCGTGATCCGTGTAGGGGTGAAGTCCTGGACTGGAGCGAGGCCACCCAGCGCGCTTGCCTGCGACCTGCGTGAGACTCAAGTTTTCAGACAAACCTACCTTCATTCATACCAACTTCCCTGCGCAAATGTTAAGGCCAAACCCGTCCAACCCTGATCTCACCAAAAGCCAACGGCAGTACGGTCAAAACCTTGCCCCCTCATTTAGTGTTACTCTCCAGCACCATATGTCTGACTAAGCTCGTTTTCTAGTGACGTTGGTTGTACCTATCAATCCTATCATGTGCATAATTACTAATTTGACACTTAACAAAAACTGTAGGCTAATATTTTGGATGATAAAAACCGGCCCACATTAAATGTCTCGTACACGATACAAAGATATAGAAGATATTTCAAATTTTAAATTCTATTCGCATGTTACACACGTATACCAATTTTGTTTGACCACAATTGCTATTGTGATTGTGTTTTAGGGACATTCCTCTGATCTGAGAATCATATCGTACGTTATTTTTTGATATTGTATACATGCTCGCAGGTGTATGCAAGTTCCCTCACGATGTTTTTCTTCACCGTAAAGCACTTTGTGTGCAGTACTGGACAAAATGTTAAGTTCACACCACGATTTTGATACGAAATCGACTGTTTGAGCTATAATTTTTCCAGCATTTAATTCGACACTTGTTTCCAACTAATAAAATTATGACTGATTATTGAGCTATTTTTTATTAATTACTTTGGAATCTACTTTCTTATAACCGTTACTGTGGCAGCTTTTGGTAGTCATGTCATCATCAAACGTAATAGGACAACTGCACTTGCCTATGAATTATTATCGGATCCAATGTTTAAAATTGTTCAGATTCTAATATCAACACTGAAAAAAATATATCGCCCGAAAGTCTATTTTGTATCGAAATAATGGAGTGAACTTAAACTTTTGAACGGTACTGTATACTCGTATCAAACGATATCGTATAAGTTTTATTTGAAAAACTCATCGGTTACGAGCCGGGGATTGAACCCACGACCGCTGCGTAGCAGGCGTGCGTTTTACCCCTTGACCACAGGCGCGTACATACAATGTATCTGTTTCATACACACTTAGCGTTCAAGAAGTCCTGTCACGGCTTAGACATTGAAGAAAAACTTTAATAGTGCGATGTAGAACATTTCGAGTTTTCTCTTCAAACATATACTTAAGCATATAACTCGTATATATATTTACAATTTGCATACAAAATACTTTAATTTGATACCCAAATCATAGCATTTAGATGTCATATTATTCTTTGCGCTTTAATTGTATTTTAATGAATCTGGCTTTTCTAGAATAAGTAACAAACATATAAGTTATATACATATTCATAATCGTGGTTTGAAGCTCTTCATTTTGATACCAAACTCGATAGATTTCTTTAATTTTTATTTTTTTTGGTTAGGTAATATTGAATTTTTAGGCCGCCATATTGACTTTAACGTGACGTCACATATCCTATGTTACCCGCGACGTCACGAGGATTCTAATGACACCTTACACTATTAAATACGGTTAAGTGGTCACGAAGATCTGCGCGTTTAAAGAAAATATGAAAAATACATAGGGGGCTGAACACATATACTCTCCTTTTGGCAGTCGTGTAAAAACAGCAGTGTAATAAAAATCAGATGCCAGTTCAAGCATACCATAAAAGGGCTTTAGTCTTAAGAACAAAAATTTTCAATGATGTGCAATATAAATACATATATATGAAAGCGTATATGTATTCATATTGATTCCTGTATATAAAAGTGAACAATTCTAATCGTCTGCTAATTAGAAAAAAAAATAGTTGTAGAAACACAAAGCTGTTTGCTATATTGCTTAGGTATAATTAACCCTCTACAACATACAAAAATACAGCATTATCCATTACTTACTGGTACTGTGACCCTACATGTAGTTCCTGTTTACTAAGAATATTAGGGTCAATCACTTTTTTTTATGTTACTCGTTGCCATGGTTACGTTCTCTTGGGTCACGCTTAAAATCACAGTTTCATATCGTTATAATTATTTGATAGTTATTTGGCCCTTCCACCTTGGGTCCCACCACTTGAGTCGGGTCACCTACGAATCATGATAGTACTTGAAGCTTGTAGGATACTTGCTTCTAATAAACTATTCAAATGTTGTCCCCTGGATGATGTGACAGAATAACAACAAAAAACCGGCCAAGTGCGAGTCGGACTCGCGCGCAAAGGGTTCCGTACCATTATCAATTTATTATTAAAAAAATACAGTTAAATCAACCTACCTTAAAAACTAGAGGAGATAATTTAATCAAACCAAAAATCGTTGATAGAGTTTATTAATGTGCATAACATATATTTTTTTCAGAATTTTATATCGCGTAGTTTAAAAAATAGAGGGGGGGGACATATTTTTCAGACTTTGAGACCTGATATCTCGAAAACGATTTGCTTAAATAAAAATGTGATGTATAAACCTTGATATCATTTTCAAAGACCTTTCTATTAATACCCCACACGCTTATGTACAACTAAAAAAAAAATTCTATCCCTCAGTTACATGTGTGGAGGGCCCCCACCCCAATGGTTTTTTTTACAATTTAGTATCACATTCCTGTAGCGGTTCATACAACACATATCCTTACCAAATTTCGTTACTGTAGCATTTATAGTTTCCGAGTAAATTGGCTGTGACAGACGGACAGACGGACAGACGGACATGACGAATCTATAAGGGTTCCGTTTTTGCCATTTTGGCTACGGAACCCTAAAAAACCGGCCAAGTGCGAGTCGAACTCGCGCGCGAAGGGTTCCATACTATTATCAATTTATTATGAAAAAAATACAGTTAAATCAACCTACCTCAAAAACTATAGGAGATAATTTAATCAAACCAAAAATCCTCGATAGAGTTTATTAATGTGCATAACATTGTATGTGTATTTTTATATGTTTGTGTATTTTTTTTAGAATTTTACATCGCGTAGAAAATAGAGGGGGGGGGACATTTTTCAGACTTTGAGAGCTGATATCTCGAGAACGATTTGTACACGCTTATATACAACTAAAAAAATGTTTCTATCCCTTCAGTTACATGTATGGAGGGCCCCCACCCCAATGGTTATTTTTATAATTTAGTATCATAACCCTGTAGCGGTTCATACAACACATATTCCTACCAAATTTTGTTACTATAGCATTTTTAGTTTCCGAGTAAATCGGCTGTGACAGACGGACATGACCAGAGCCCGTAACTTTCATGCCGATGACATCAATTTGACGTCACGCTCCATTTAGAGTGATTCAAAATAGTTTTATTGTTAAATATTAATCATGAGTCATCAATCATTTTAATCATGTACAAATAGCGTCAAAAGTAGTATATTTTACTCGTGAAATAAATAATATCTACTTGATACGTGAAACATAAGTAAAATTATTTGATTTGTGTTTATACATACATTTTATTTAATGATATTGTTAGCACATTTCAATATTTACGTAGAAAACGGAATTCCTCTTTAACGTAAAGCACGTATAAAGTAGGTATTATTTATTTCACGTGTAAATAGACTACTTTTGAAGTTATTTGTACATGATTAAAATGATTGACGACTAATGATTAATATTTAACAATAAAACTATTTCGGATCACCCTAAATGGAGCGTGACGTCAAATTGATGTCATCGGCATGAAAGTTACGGGCCCTGGACATGACGAATCTATAAGGGTTCCGTTTTTGCCATTTTGGCTACGGAATCCTAAAAAAGTGACAGACCCATTTACAACAGACCAAGTTGTGATCAACCTTTTTGCCGCCACGTCAAATACAAAAACTGTCACTCAGACGCCACTTCAAAAAAATGTCAAATCTGAATTTGAACTTTACGCACGTGCGTGTAGGTTTATATTGCTCTGTATACCAGGACTTATATATCGGTCCTTGGCGCTGAACCTGCGCTGCCAATATATCGGTCGTTGGCGTCCAAATTTTTAATTGTTGTAAGGCATTCCTAGTTAGTAGAATGCAATCTGGAATAAATAATGTGATAAGCCTCCAAATTTGATAAATGTTTTAATTTAACTCTACATTTAATAGTCAGTCAAATTATGGTACATTGTTTAGAATTTTAATATTAGGCTTATCACATTATTTATTCCAGATTGCATTGTACTAATTAGTACAATAATTACATGATATTTCTAACCGGATATTTAAAGAAATGTATGTAAGAAATTATACTAAATGAAACGAACAACTTTATGCATGCGAATGTACTTACATATGCGATAATAATATGAGGAACAAATGTATCATTACAATATTTTACATCACTTTTAACAAACGGCGAGTTGTACAGAAACAATCACAAAAATGGTTCGTCAAGTTGTGATCAATTATAAACTTCAATAAACAGCGCCGAGCCTTTGTAATACTCGAATTATTTTCTTCGAATAATTGTATTCATGTTTGTAGTGATTGTGGGAGTGGTTTCGGCATCAACCATCAAAATGAAGACGTGAGTTCGAATCCCACCTCGAATTTTAGTATTAGACTCTACTTTTATTGGTATTTGACAATTTCATTTAGAATTTCTTAAATTTATCAACGTCCTTTGAACAGTTTTTGTTACCAAGTTCCTTTTTGAGATGAGCTCACATGCCACTAAAACCACAACATTGGTCGCTGTCGCGATAATGGCAATACCTTTCCGGGCTAAGGTATCTGCTGGCTTTCTTTTTCAGCATCAACTTTGTAGAATTATTAGCCTTTCTTTGCTGCTTTCCATGAATCTTCCTACCTCCATATGATTGTTCTTGAGAGCACCAAAATTTCATGTTTATTTTCTTAGATACATGAGCTATAAACTTCAGTAAGCACAGTAAGCCTATCAGAATTACACCATTAAATATAAAATTTGACTGATCTTCTTGAGCTTCTTGTCTTTGTATCAACATATTTTTTGGATTTGATAAATTTTATAGAAAATAAATAACTTGGCATAATATTACATTTTCATGCTAATATGAACCAGTCGTGTCAAATTTGACTGGTATAAAATGTTACGCAAAGTTGACGCAAAGATGTCATTTACATACTGATAATTTTACTAACCTCCTTATTGAATATTATGTAATTAAAGGAGCAGAAGCAGCGGTCGTAGCACATCTTGTGGTTGACAACAACTCGTAGTTTTCTCGAGTCTACCCATCTCTTTTTAATTAATACCATCGAAAAGAGACGGGTAGCCGCGAGTAAGCCGCGTGTAGATGCCGAACACAATGTGTGCTATGCGTGTGGGTCGCAAAACTCAACTCGACATTATTTATTACCTGACAAGAACCATATCTAAATAGTATTCCTCGCCAGCGTTCAAAGGGGATTCACTGTGTTCACATGGAATGGGATTTGTCGTGAATTGAATTGAACATTTAATCCGTATCAATTATAAAATAATTAATAAAATTTCGATTATAAAATCAATCTCAATGCGACAACATAACGGGGTCTAGATGTTAAACGCATCGAAATTATTCATTATTATCATCATATCAGCCGAAAGACGTCCACTGCTGAACAAAGGCCTCCTCCAAAGATTGCCACAATGACCGGTCTTATGCCACCCATACCCAGCGGACTCCTCCGACCTTCACCAGGTCATCAGTCCACCAGCTTGTGAGGCTACGCTGCGCCTTCCGGTTCGTGGTCGCCACTAGAGAACCTCAAAATTAATGGACAAGTTAAAATCAACAACTGCATCTGTTGTTTTATTGGATATTTGCGGCCTGAAATGCATGAGTAAATAAAAATAAAAAATATGTTTAAATTCAATTTGAAAATTAAAAGTTAAACTTAATTTTCTTGAATTCAGCGAGCGTCCCAAATAGTATCAGAGTATGTTTATTCAGTCTCAACGAAGTTGTTTGCGGCGAGTAGTTGGTTATGCATGCCACGGAGCGGTCAGCAAAATGCTCTGCCAAGTGCATTGGACAAATGCAATCCACTTCCAAACTTACATTGTGTGCCATGGTTGCTCCGATGCGCCAAACGCCCGATTCTTCGCCTTTTGCATATTTGTGAGAGGTTACGTCATGTCAACTGAACGCTCGAAGTTGAAGAAATTGTTACGATAAATTTTCCAATATTGTTTGATTTAAGACACTCTTTTTCATTCAATATTAGTATTATGGTCAACAAACCCCTCTTTAAAATCTTTTGTAGATTAAGGCGAAGGAAAGGCAGCCTATTCAGCTTAAGTAAAAAATATTTCTGAATCCAACTTCATCGGATTTTCATCTTCATGTAAGTTACATTTCTTCAACAATTTTCGAATAATTTGGTGAATATTTTTTTATAAATACGTCGAGTTTGTTGTTGATCAGTATCAGAAATAAATAAATATAATTTGTACGAGATAAACTACTGTTAGTTCAAAAAAGAGATTGCTCGAAATAGCTATACTAATTGATTGGAAAAATGCCAAATAAGCTACCACAAACAATAATGGACTAACGGACTTATTAATCATTTCACAATGCAGCCGAACTTTTGTGTTTTCATAAAACAATTTTAATGAACTAAGTTGAAAACTGCATTAGCCTGAATTTATTATTGCAGGGAAGTAGATTTGCACGCGGCATCCGTATCAAAGTACAATTCAGTCACGAAGTATCTTGGCTTTTATAAAATAGCTAATAATAGATTTAACTGTAGCAGTAAGACAAGCCATCGAGTTTTTTATTCGAAAATAGGGCCGTGTATCCTGAGTGCGATATGGCGAAGAAAAGTTTACGTACATTAAAACGACATGTAGTTGGGATAGTGGGTTCAATTTGATGCTGAGCCAAATAAATTTATTTACCAAAGCCAATGCTGCTTCGCACACATATATTATATACCTACCTACATCATCATTTAAACACTACTATTGTTAGATATCTCTAATAAGAGAATAAGTGACGGACTTCATTCATTTCGTATTTATGTAGGTAACTATTGGCGCTCTCCTGCGGACCACTAATGTACAAAAGAAGTATTCACCTAGGTAGGCAGGTACTTCATCCTCACGAGGTACAGAATATTACAGCCCAAAGAATCTGGAACTTCCTAGACTCAACGGGTATTAGTAATGAACTATAAAACAGGGCTGCCACAATAGATTGCAACCGGTCGATGCGGCATATTTTCTAGTCCTTATCTACAATAATAATAATAATAATAATATTGGCACTCTCAAAAAAATTTAGTAGTGGTTTTAGGGGGTTTTAATGAAAAAAATCTTTTAAATCGCCAGAAATAACTTAATGTGCCTAGTTTTCCAAATATTTTAGGGGTAGTCGTGCTCGCATTTCATAATTTTTTTACTATTTTTATGAATTTAATGACGCGTGAATCAAAATGCGAGGGGTCATAAATAGTCAACTTTTCCGATTAACTGTACAGCAATTGCGCATCTTCTACCTCCTAGTTCCCACATATCA